>JAJTUV010002765.1:0-101925 GCA_021653895.1 Mastomys natalensis
TAAGACTATTATACATTATCAATTGATAGGACATACAACTGGAATCATTAATAGTCTTAGGTAATAGTTTTTGATGAGTATGAAATAACTATTGTAGAGTTTTCTGACAAAAGCATTTTGAAGGTAGTAAATGATATATTAAGTAACAAAAACTCATATTTTGGTGTAAAACTAAGAACATATTTTTGCAAAAATGTTCTCCTTGAGCCAGTAGCTAAATGTACATAAGAATTGTCCAGAAAATAATGTGTAATCCATGCATGTGGTCCTCTAGATTTGAGCAATATTGGAATGATCTTAGGCTTTCCATGCTGCCCCCTAGGCGGATGCATGCACTTTAGTTCTAAACAGAAAATTTCTCTTGCTCCTTTCTAGTGTTAATATTCTTATACTCATAACAGTTTTCAAAGTACACACCTTGTGTACTAAGGCAAAAAAAAAAAAATCCTCTGTCTTTGGCTAGGGATGGTTGAGTCAGAAGCTTATCAGGATCACAGGTAAAGTGGATGCTTCCCAGTTGGTATTTTGTATCATTAAAATATGATCCAACTTGATCTCAATTAGTCCACAACTGGCAAAAAACAAAGTAGTTGTTGGATCCGCTGGAAAAATAGCTTCATTGCTCCAGAATTATTTATGAAAATAATTTCCAAACTTTTACATAAATAGAATGCCATAAATGTGAGATGATGAAAGATGATGGCACTTTGATATACTGGAAAATATAATATGCTTCTAGATGGTAAGAATATCTATTCAGAGGTACATCAATTAAAACAATAACACAGGATGTAGATTTCTGTTTAGCTAGAGGTAATTTAGCTGTCTTCCTTTTTCTCTCTTGCTTTTCCTCTCTTTGTCCTCCTTTTCTCCATATTTAGTCTTTCTATGTGATAAACAAATGCTGGAATTGTTTCACCAAGGTATTAAGAGAAGCGTTAGAAACCTTAAAGAAGTTAACCATAGATGATGGATCTATGAATGTTGCATACAGTGTCAGACCTGTGATTATCAAATGGAAGAGTAGTCCATTAGATCTCACTCCACAGAATCGCTACTGTTGGAAGTAATGCCCCTGGAATGTTTTCCATAGAAAGAATAGAGTACCTAAGCAGAGGGTTTGAAAAAATTCTGCAGTTGGTTTTAGATACTCAAAGCTAGTCAGACATATGGTTACTATTTAGTATAGTGTATGTAATGATATCTAATAAAAAAATAGAATGACTCTTTAGATTTCTGCTCCAAGAAAGTCTTAATAATTCTAGTAAGTTGCACACTAGTGCCTTCACTCACAAACAACTTCAGAGGAACTATTGTTTTGGGTTATTTGTTTTGTTTTTGTATATTTTTGTTTGTTTGCTTTTAGCTCATACCTATAATAAAATGAGAAGGTCCCTAAAACACTTGTATCAAAAGGCACTATATTTTAAATATATCAGACTACAATGCTCTTAAAATCTGAATGGACAAAATGTCACCTGGTCCAAATGTCCCTTAATTGTTTCTGGGGACAGAGCTTGGACAAGAATGTCTGACCATAAACTTTATGAGTAAGGAAGCCAGAAGCAAATATATTCCTAGAACTCTAGACTGTGGAAGTAGTCTGTAATTTTAAAGTCAGAGTTCTGTAAAGAACATAAATGGCTGATTAGATACCAAGAAGATAAAGGAAGAGGAGTTCAGTACAGGATCAGATAAAATAGATCAGATGCAATGTATGTGAGGATACACACTGGGAAAGAGATACTGCATGAATCAAACTTAGAAGCAAGTACTAGTGTTCACACTTTATGAGTCCACCATAGTCATGGGGCTTGCTTTTGCCAAAAAGAAAATAAATAAGTAAACCAGAACTGACAACTCATGGGTTTTTTTCTTGACTTCAAGAAGCTGCACAGTGATACACTTGGCCATGTGGATTTGGTTGAGCATCCCTGGTGAGTGGATCCTACAGGCACAACAATAGATCAGACAGAAGACATCTACACACCAAACATGAGAGTAGCGTGCATCAAAGCCATCTTGTCTCGGTGAACTGCCACCATAGTGTGGCCACATGATGGAGCATGCAAAACAAACAAAGAGGGAAAGGGGGAGAGAGAGAATAGGAGACACAGTCTGTTATTAGTGAAAGGACATCAGAGCTAAGGCCTTTGTGCTCTATAGCACTAGGATTTAACCCTTTATACCATCACGCTCATGGAGAGAAAAAGCCGCTAAAGGTAATGTAGTGGTATTCCTAGAAAGAATTGCACATCCAACATAGGAAATTGAGCCAGAGGAGGGAAATCAGTTCTACAATAAGCATGTAAAGAAATGTTTTTCATAAGCACATAGATATGATCAATATGAAGCGATATGTTACAATTGATATCATTAGTCAAAACTAAACACTCAAAACACTAGGATGTATCTAGCTCTGATAATTTCTTAGTGTTCCACTGTGCCTTGATTGATATTGAAAGTAATTGTTGAATATTTTAATGCACGTGTGTCATAGATTAAATGTAAGCATTTTATGTAAGCATGAAAATCCCTAATTGGCTAATATTAATAACCTGTAATTTTTTCTCTATTTACTCCACAATGTCACTAAATATACTGTTAATATATAACCTTAATCTTTTCATGATATTATGCATGCCTACACTAAATTTGCTATAAAAATGAGTACAGAAATGAACATAAATGATCAGATAGGTATAATGCAGTGTTTTGCTTCACTCTTCTCAGAGTGTCATTATTTGGATGACAGTTTGACTTTTTTTGAAAAGTTTAGCAGAACTGTACTCAGTTTTGTTACTTATTTCTACATTATTATGACCAAAATAACTCACAGAAGCCAAATTATAAAGGAAATGCTCATATTGGCTCCTGTTTTCAGTTCATCATTGTGATGAAGGCAGGACAACAGAAACATCTATGTCTGTAATGAAGTGAACCAAGAAGCAGTAGGAACCAGATCAGGTACGTTCTTCAGGGACTATCACCTACTGACCTGATTCTGCCTTCTAGGCTTCACCTAGTAAAAGGCTCACAGTGTAATAAGCTAGGAACAAGTACTGACATCTCAACACTGGGAAACATTTTATATTCAAATCCTAAAAGCCTGTCACTAGTAGAGTTTTCAACAAAATATAGTAATTGTTTTGAGAATAGATTAGCATTTAAATAAAAATTCGTCTCAGCATAAATCTGAGAATTATATAGTTAATTTTACTGTTCAACATATATTCAGTTTTATTGATTACATTTATCAAAAATTTTCTCTTCTAATTATTTCTTCTTATACAACAAAAATACGTTCCTAGGCATCTCAAGATAGACAATACTCTTTCTTTAATTCATGTTTATTGTATTCAATTTATGTTATTATGTGATTAATTTGTCAAAGATGCAAATAACCCTGTTTTGAAAACATTTAAGTCTTATTTTAAAAGCACAGGGTTATTCTGATTTTCATTTTGAATTCTGTGCCAAATCTAAAGAAATTTACAAGATAAAATTGATTAACCTTGTTTAGTTCCATAAAATTCTCCCATTTCACCAGCTATTCTTACTTATCCTCAATTGTATATCTAGTGTTATTGTCTTCATTCTAGGTCAAAATATCTGAAATGAGCATTATATACCATCTCTCCAAATAAATATTTTAACATGCATTCCACAAAAGTGGAAAGCCATTCTTTTGTGAACTCTAACGTAATTATCAAGTTCAGAAAAATTACAAGGTTGAAATGTCTCTAACTCAAACACAATTCATGTTCAAATTCAGTAGCTTTGATATCTCTTTCATAGAAATAGAACAGCAATAAATCCTAGTACATGAGTATAACTTTTTCTCTGTGCATAATGTGTCACTAGCATTCTTTTTATCCTGAAATACTTTGCATCCTTTCCCTGAATTTATATTTTTGAAGGATTAAAGACCATGACTTTTGTAGTTAGTTGCTTAGTTGTGTTTCTCTCATATTTGATCACAACTAAGTTCAGTTAATGAATTTTTGGCAAAAGCAGAGTATATTTGAAGGTGTAACATCCTCAGTGTATCACATCAGATGGCAGCTCTGTCGTTATTGATGTTTGGTAACCTTGATATGGAGCAGTCTGCCAGATTATTCATAAAAGAACTCTTTCTTCCTTTATGATTTAATGAGTAATTTATGAAGAATAATTTTACTGTGATTAACAAACGATCATCTAATTTCTGAGCATGCATTAATATATTTGAAAATCAAATGTTATTATAAATTTTTAAGTGTCTCTTCCTACATACTTTTTAGCTGGCTTTATAGCCTAAAGATGAGTTTGCTTCTTGTCTTTATATATTAACTTTCTTTTAAAGTTTTATTTCTAATTTCTGTTTCATGTGTAGGATCAAAAGTAACTGTTTTTGCTTGATAAACATAATACATATTCTGGAATTCTTGAAGATTGAGTATGATGGTTGTATACATTGTCAACTTTACTAAGTTTAGAATCATTTTAATGGCATATATTTTAATGTGTTTGCAAGGATTTTCCCAAGAGATTTACTTTAGGTGACAAAATGCCTCCAAATGTGAGTGGTTGCAGCTCATGAACTGAGTTGCCAGAATAGAAAAGAAACAAACAAGCAAATAAACAAAACAAAGCAAAAACAAACCAACAACAAAAACAGAAAGAGCTGATGAGCCCCAATATGCCAACATGCCCTTCCCTTTGATTCAAGATTGACATTTGCTGAGTTACTCCTGATCCTCTAGCTAGACCATGTGATGGACTTTACTCTCAAAACATGTGACAAATTAAATCTTCCTCCTCATAACTTCCTTTGTGGAAGATGTTTGTCCAGAGTTAAAGTAAAAACATCCCATACAGAAGAAAGCACTGAGTTCTGTAATCAGCTGACCATGTGGCTCATAGACCTTTGAAACTGGTTTCTGGGAAGAATATGGATGAGTTTAGAGCTACAGGCAAGAGGAGACGTAATGTTCTAAGCAGACCATAGTGGGACATTTGTTTCTGAGTTTGGATGGTCAGAAGGCTAAGAGAAGTATAGATAATGGAGACTGTGTTCACAGATAGTAGAAGGGACTCAGTCACAAATTGAGTTAGAGGATATTTCTGTGATGGTCTGGCATTGATGGTAGCTTGTAGTGAGAATTTTACTTTCTTAACCAAGTTATGTTATGTGAATATGTTTCTGTTTTAATCCTAACTGTGGGATGTGGGGCTGTTAGAGATTGTCCACAGCTGCAGACTATGATTTGCCTCGCACTCTGGCAGAGGTGTGCTTCTGCCAGGTGAAGATTACGTTTGGAATTCTGGGGACTCTCAGGTATGCCTCTCAGGTATAAATATACCAGAGCCCTGAAAGACTGTGGCTGCTTCTGCTGCTGCTGCTCCCTCTGCTGCTCTCCCTGCTGCTGCTGGTTCCTGCTGATTTATTTGCTGTTTGCTAGATTACTGGTCGCTGGTTAGAAATGTCTCAATGACAAAGCTTGGAGATGTTCCAAGGAACTCTATGCCCCTGGTCAAGTTGTCTAAAGAGATCTACCACCACGTTCCCCTCTAATGGATCTTTTTGCCTACCTTGTGATGTGGTTGGGGTTGGAAGTGATTGGAGTGGAGAAGGGTGATAGATATACGAACCCAATAAAGTAGCCAAAAAGTACAGTAACAGCGCTGCATTCTGTCTCCACCTTGAAAATCCAAGTGAAACTCAATTACAAAGTAGAAGAATTAAGTAGTCTGTGAAGAAAAAAAAACTATATTGTTTAGAGCTCTGTATGATCATTGTTAACTGTGTTTATTTAAGTTGGTAATGAGAATTCAAAACAGTAATATATGAAAACCTGCCACTTGACCAAAAAAGAAACATAAAGGCAGTTAAAGTTTTGGACAGAGCTGAAAGAGCAGGTGGTGACCATGGAGTTATAGTTGCTAAAGATATCTGTGTCATTATCAAGACACATGAAAGTTTGCATTAGGGAAATAAAAAGGTACCCAGAGGGCAAAACACCACCTGTGGAAATATCTATCTGGTAAACTGCAGGTTCATTTGGAAAGAGGTGCAGGAAATAAGAATGCTACCACTGGGCTTTCCTGCTCTAAAAGAGCAGTCTAAATAGGTGTCTTCTGAGACCCAGCCATAAAAGTACAGGGCCCTCTGTAGCTGTCACCCAAAAGGGCCAGAGTACCTCTAGTGCTGGAAGTCAAGGAACTTGTGATCATCCGCATGTAAAAAGAACAAAACTGCAGAAAGTATGATGTGGTTGAGTTGTGCCCCAGATTTTCAGAACTCTCCTGACGGCAGGCACTATGTAAGAGGATTCCTACACAGAACTCCTGAGTAGTCTTTGTTTTTATTGGAATGAAACACCAAGGAAAGTTTCCAAGAGATGTTCTAAGTAATACTGTTTGTTCTTCAAGGACTGTGAATGGCAATATAAAATATATATCTAATATTGGATCATTTCGGATTATACTTTCTCGAGTTTAAGATATGTGAATGGCAATATGAATTATACATCTAATATTGGATCATTTCGGATTATACTTTCTTGAGTTTAAGATATAGTTTATTTTAATTCTCATGTGTGTGAGCAGTTTCAATGTATTATATAATAAATGTAAACATGTTTTTAAAATACATATATATATATATACTGTGATAATTAACCTCTACTAACTGCTTCCTTCCACAGTTTTTATTAGAATCAGAGAATATCATTATCCCAACAACATGAGTATTGAAGGATTCCTTTTAATTTTATCTAATATGAGGTATAATTTGTGAATTTATTTAGTGCATTGGCTATTTTTCTGACCTCTGTGATCCAAACCCTTTTCTGATAGGATTAATTCATTTTACCTTATGGTTTAAGTGTATGGTTCATCATGAAAAGACTGTCATATGCAGAATGGACCACATCAGTAGCAATTGCAGATTGCTTACATGTGGGCAGTTCAGGAAGCAGAATACAATGAATGATTAAGATCTTATGGGTTTGTTCCTTTCCCCTTTTATTCAAGTTCAGGACCTGAGATCAATGGACAATGCCTCATATACTTCAGTGTGGATCTTCCTTCCTTGATTAAATCATAACTTCCTGGAAGATACACCAAGGGCATGGCTTTTGGATGATTTGTGGCAGTCTAACAATGAAGCCTAATCATAAAAACTTCCTATTTCATCTTGACCTATACATATTTAACTTTTTAAAAATAAGCAGCTTTATTTATAATAGCCAGAAACTGGAAAAAACACAGATGCCCTTCAACAGAGGAATGGATAAAAAAAATGTGGTACATTTACACAATGGAGTATTACTCAGCTATTAAAAACAATGAATTTGATAAATTCTTATATAAATAGATGGAACTAGAAAATATCATCCTGAGTGAAGTAACCCAATCACAAAAGAACATACATGGTATTCACTCACTGATTATTGGATTTTAGCCCAGAAGCTTGAAATACCCAAGATTCAACTCACAGACCACATAAAGCTCATGAAGAATGAAGACCAAGTGGGGGGGCTTCAGTCCTTCTTAGAAGGAGTAACAAAATACTCAAGGGAGCAAATATGGATACAATGTGCAGGACAGAAACTAAAGGAGGGGCCATCTGCAGACCATTCCACCTGGATATCCATCCCATGTGCAGTCACCAAAGGTAGACGTTGATGTGGATGTCAGGAAGTACATGCTGACAGGAGCCAGATATAGCTGTCTCCTTAGAGGTCTGCAAGAGTCTGACATATTCAGAGGCAGATGCTCACAGCTAACCATCAATCTGATCATGGGGTTCCCAATAGAGGAGTTAGAGTGAAGACTGAAGGAGTTAAAAGGATTCGTGACACCATGAGGAAAACAATAATACCAACCAACCAGAGCCCCCAGGGTCTAAATCACCAGCCTGGGAGTGCTTAGGGAGGGACCCATGGCTCCAGCTATATATGCAAGGGAGCTATATATAAGTGGGAGAAGAGATCCTTGGTCTCATGAAGGCTGGATGTCGTGGGGAGGGGGTATTTGAGGGTGGGGAGATGAGGTACAGGGGAGGGTAGATGGGGGTACACCATCATAGAAGCAAGAGGAGTGGGGAAGGGATAGGGAGTTCCTGGGAGGGAGGGGGGAAAAGGGGGTAAGGGGAGAACATCTGAAATGTAAATAAAATTTCCAATAAAAAAAATAATAATCTTTCTCATAACCTTGGTCCTTACAGGCTCACAGACATATGAAGAGGCCAAATACGTATAGATCACGTGTAAGAGTCCTTAAAGTCTTAACAATTCCAAACTTGTTCAAAGTTTGAAGTTTTAAAATCTCACCAAATAGACTGGATTGGGAAAGAAATTTTCCTTAGTAGATAATAGTCAAAATACAAAATGTAAGCAACAAGAAAAGACTATTGAAAGCTTTGAAGAAAATGGAGAAGCAATATATAAAAGCAGACCTTTTAGAATAACACCTAACATCTCAGTGGAGACTCTAAACCCAGAAAGTCCTGAAGAGATGTTTTACAAATATTGAGATGACAGATCCTCGACTAGACTTATATACCCAGAAGAAATTTTAATCTAACATATGGAAAAATAATACAGTCTAAATTTAAGCATACATATAAACAAATCAAGTACTGCAGAAGATGATAGAAAGAAAATGACAAGCTAAAGAGGTTAACAACACCAAAGAAAACACATGGAATAAATTATCCCAGACCATCAAATTCAGATAGAAGACACACATCCATGCATACACACAAATACAACCTAACCACCACTACCACCACCACCACAACAAAAATAACAACAGATATTGTTCACTGATAACTTTTAATATGAATTATCTCAATTCCCCAATAAAAAGACCAAGACTAAGAGAATAGATACAGAAACAAGACCCAATATTCTTCCGAATCCAAGAGCATACCTTAACATCAAAAACTCAGTATAACAACAACTCAGGGTAAAAGGAAGGAAAAATATATATTCAAACAAATGGACCTAAGCAGTAAACTGGTGGATCCATTTTAATATCCGAAAAGAGTATAAACCAAAAGTGGTTAAAAACCTAGCAAAGGAAAGAAAAATCCTCCATGAGAATATTATAAGTCTCAACATCCATGCATCAAAAAACAATGTTACCTGAGTTTGTAAACAAAACAATACTACAGCCTAAATAACTTATTGCCCTTCAGACACTGACAGTTGAAGACTTCAATACAACCACTCTCAGCAGTCGACAAGTTATCCAGCAAAAACTAAGCAGATAAGTTAGGTAACTAACTGACATTAAAAATCCAGTAGATCTAACAGATATTTACAGAAAATATCATCAAAACATGAAAGAAAATATATTTTTTTCTCAGCAGCTCATAGAATAATCTCTAAAACTGATGACATCCTTGGAAACAAGGCAACTCACAAAAGATACAAGACAACTGAAATAAATATTTTCTGATCATCTCTCAGACCACCATGGATTAAAGCTGCATGCCAGTAACAAAAGAAACAACAGAAAACATACAATCTCATGGAAACTGAACAACTCTCTACTGAATGAAAAATGAGACAAGATAAAAATAAAGGAAAAAGATTAAAGACTCTCGATAACAGAATAAAATGAATACACACATTCCCAATCTTATAGGAAACAAGATTATCAAAGTAAGTGCCTATATAAAAAGATATTGGAGAGGCCCTATACTAGTAACTCCACAGCACACATTAAAGCTCTACAATAAAAATGTAAAATAACAAAGTCACAAAAAAGTAGATAGCAAGAAACAAACTCATGCATGAAATCAATACAATTGAAAGAAAAAATACAAATATTTAGTGAAACAAAGTCTAGGGTCTTTGAAAAAAATCAATAAAAATGCCAACCCTTACCCAAGTTAATGAAGGTGGAGAGGAATTATTCATATACTCCAACAAATTTAAAAATCTAAAAGAAATGGCTAATTTTCTTGATACATATATTACAGTTAAATCAGATAAGGACCTGTAGCCCCTATTAAAACAGAAGTGGTAATTAAAATCTACAACAAAAAAGCATAGGTCTAAGTGGTTTGAGTGCACAGTTCCACCAGTCCTTCAAAGAAGAGCTGATGTCAATACTACTCAGATTGTTGAATGAAATAGAAACAAAAGGAACATTATTTAATTCATTTTCTGAGGCTATACCTACTCTGATAACCAAATCAATGACCCAACAAAGAAAGAGAATTACAAACCAATTTCCCTTATGAATATATATAGAAAAATCCTCAATAAAACCTCAAGTCAGTGGAGAACAGATTTAAAGAAGATATCAATCAAAGAATGGAAAGATCTCTCATGTTTATGGAATGGGAACATTATATAGTAAAAATGAACATTATACCAAAAGTGATCTAAAAGGTCGATACAATTCCCATCAACATTCCAAAAAAAGAAGGATATTCTTTGCATATCCTTCAAAAGGAAAAATCAGCTTTATATGGAAACATGCAAAAAATATAGAAACAATGAAATAATACTGAATAATAAAATAAATATCAACATGCTCAATCTTAAATTGTACTACAGAGCCATAGTAATAAAAAAAAATCACTGTATTGGGATAAAACAGACACATTGATTGATTAATGGATTTGAATTGAATTCCCAGACATATTTCCATTCACCTATGGATTCTTGATTTTTGATATAGAAGCCAGAAGTACATTAGAAAACAGATAGCAATTTTGACAAATAGAGCTGGTCAAACTTAATGGCTACATATAGAAGCATTCAAATAGATTCATACTTTACCCGCACAAAACTCAACTCAATATGGATCAAAGACCTCAACATAAAACTATATATACTCAATCTGATAGATGATGAAGTGGGTCATAGCTTTGAGATTCATTGGTCCAGGAAAAGACTTCCTCAACAATATCTGGTTAGCTAAGACCGGTGATTAATAAATGGAAACTCAATACTGAACACTTTCGTGCAACAAAGTACACCATTACTTGTATTAAACGTCATAGTATATAATGGTAAAAGATTTTTACCAACTATACATGCCATAGAAGGCTAATAGATATGTGATAGAACACTAATATCAAAACTATTTAAAGACTTCAAAACAACTAGATGCCAAGAAAATAAATAACACAATTGAAAATGGGATATATATCCAAACAGAGAATTCTCAAAAGAGGAAATTCAAACACTTAAAGGAACTGAGAAACAATAAAGTATCTAACAACCTCAGTTATCAGGGAAATGGAAAGCAAAATTACTTTGAGATTTCAATTTACACCTGTCAGATTTGCAAGGATGAATACAACAAATGACAGCCCATGCTAGGGAGAATTCAGAGTGAGGGGAATACTTATCCCTTGTGGATAGGACTACAAGTTCATACAGCCACTAAAAATTCAGTAGTGGTTCATTCCGGAAGATGGGAAAAGATCTATGTCAAGATCCATCTACATTACTCATGGGAATATTCCCAAAAACACTTCATCCTACCACAGAGAAACTTCTTTAAACATGATATTGTTGCTCTGTTCATAATAGCTGGAAACAACCTGGTTGTTGCTCAACAAATAGAAAATGTGGTACATTTACACAATGGAGTATTTTTCTGCCATTAACCAAAATGCTAAAATTTTCAGGTAAATGAATGAAACTAGAAAGAAATCATTCTGAGTTAGACATCTCAAAGCTTTAAGAGAAATATAGTAAATATTCACATATATGTAGATATAACTATTAAGTCAATGATAACCAAGGTGTAATCCATAGAGGTAAGGTATAGAGTGACAAGAATGATAGATAGATAGATAGATAGATAGATAGATAGATAGATAGATAGATAGATAGATAGATGAAGATAGATAGATAGATAGATAGATAGATAGATAGATGATATATAGATAGGATAGATAGAGATAGAGATAGAGATAGAGATAGAGATAGAGATAGAGATGATAGAGATAGAGATAGAGATAGAGATAGAGATAGAGATAGAGATAGAGATAGACAGACAGACAACCTAGACCTAGACCTAGACCTAGACCTAGACCTAGACCTAGACCTAGACCTAGACCTAGACCTAGACCTAGACCTAGACCTAGACGACCTAGACCTAGACCTAGACCTAGACCTAGACGACCTAGACTAGACCTAGACCTAGACCTAGACCTAGACTAGACCTAGACCTAGACCTAGCCTAGACCTAGACCCAGACCCAGACCTAGACCTAGACCTAGACCATCACTAGGAAAGGAAATAGGAATAGATACTTATGGGTGAATGGGGTGTGGACTGGAAAAGGAGAGACAAGAATGGAGGGAGAAAGAAGAGGGGAGGGAGGAGAAAATGCAGGGAGATAAAGCTGAAATTAAGAAATTTTTGTTGAATAATATGAAAACTGAATAGAAACTTCCTAAAGAGATACATATATAAATGAGATCTAAAGGAAATCACCTAATAATGCACAGATATAGCCTTACTTAGACATCTCTTGTCACTAAATGTATCTTCTAGTACCGTGGTTGGGTAGACAGTAGCCAAAAGTGTCTCATGAGGGCTCCACAAAAACATCCTGTTGCCAAGATTCCAGGTTGCAATATACAAATTGATAGCAAGGCTATAATGCTGAAGGCAACACCTACACAATCCATTGATTATAGAGAATTCCAGGTGGTGCCAACATTAAGCCTTCACTACAATGTTCTACCATATTTGTACAGAAATGGACTCTACATACTACCAAAGGAGAAAGATAAACAATAAACCAGCTACAAACCATTTTTTTTTTTTGCATAGTGTCCTGCCTGCAAGATATGATAGTTAAATGGTGGCATTATGTTTGTGGGAGTAACTGACAAATATCTGATTTGAGTTAAGGCTCATTCCATGGGCTAGAACCCATGCCCAACAACTGCTTCAGTGATGAGATAGCTCAAGGACCTAATAAAATGACTCCTAATGACATTCCTCTATACAATGAGTTCCTTGCTCAACCGTCATCAGAGAAGCTTCTCCCACATCCATGTTAAACAGACACTGAGTCCCACAGCCAGACAGTATTCAGAAAGTGACTGACCTTGGAACATTTCGGCCTAAATGAGATGTTTCATCAAATCCCTTCCCTCTGGGCTCAGGAAAGTCAACTTCAGAGGACGTAGAAAAAGTGTAAGAACCAGAGTAGATGACGAACACTGAAAATTCATCTGGATCCAGGTATATATGAACCCACAGAGACTGTGGTACATGCATAGGATCATCCAAAGGTCCGCTCTAGATAGTATCCTACAGCTGAAATGAGAAATGGACATATGACCCCGCCTATAACCCTGATCGATCTTGATTGATTACCACTTGCAAGTGAAAATTTAGTTTTCACCAAGGGACTTTCACTTGGAAAGCAAATTACTCTTAAAAATAGGCTGCATACCTGGCAGTAGCTAGTCAACAGAAAATTAACTCCATGTCATATTTGGAAGTTGCTTGTCTCATAATTTGTTTACTGTTTTTGTTGTTATTGTTTTTTTTTGTATTTGGTTTTTTATTTTTATCTTATTTTTATATTTGCTTTACACACTCAAATATGTTTTTTCTTATTTTCTTTTCTTCCGAAAGGTCCTTTGTATACATATTATGGCTTCCAGTTTAGTGTTTTTTATGAAAATCATAAGTGTGTGTACTAGTAGATCTCTGAATATATATCTGTTTCTTCTGCCTTTTATTTGGTTCTTTTTAATATTCATTTGTTTTGTCCCATTCATATATATTAGTTATGTTTGTTTTATTATATTATATTGTATTATTATTCCTTAGAAACCTACGGAAAGGAAGATGGGGAGAAACTGGGACGAGTAGAAGGGGGTAAAATTGTAATCAGAATATATTATATGAGAAAATAATGTATTTTCCAAAAAGTAAAAAGAGTTTTTTTCTTTAATAAAATTTCAAAAGCACAATAAGTCACTTTTTTGTCATATCTGTCTTCTTCCGTGCTGGGTGCTCAGTCTAGGGAATATATTCTTGTTTGCATGAAACCAATATTTTCGCATTACCTGAAATTGTTTCCTACATGGAAAAAACTGTACAACTTTGCAGAAAACACTGGCAAATTCTATTTCACAAAGTAAAATAATCTTTTTATGCTTATAATCTATGCTTTATTATTCACATATACTAGTTTTTATCAACCCTTAACTGAGCTGCATCAGACCCAGGGTCGATTTGGACACAGCTTTTAGAGACTCCTGTGCTGGTTACTTTTATAGTAGTGCAGTCATTCTCCCTGCTGATTAGTCTTCAAGTAGGATAGCTGCTGTCAATGATAAGTTTTGCTTCGTTTTGTTTGCAGCTTAGTGAGTTAATTTCAGAGTCCTGCAGGGTGCATGAATGACTGCCATCTGGTCCTGCTGATGTTGGTGATGTATAATTTATTGACATACTTCATCATCTCTAACTTAAAAGGTTGCCTAACATAAAACCTTTCCTCTTACAACACAACTCTCACAGCAAATGAGCATTATCCTGTGACTGTCATCTCAGAAGAGCTATGTGTCTTTTTTCAATCTTCCTAGTTTCCAGTATTAACATGCTGATATACCAAGAGAGCTTTAGCTTACTATTCTGTAGCAGCTTCTTTTTTCTGATTACTTCCTTTTATGTAAGTACTTTTTCACACTCACTTTGAACTATACAGGTAATGGGCAGCAGGAGGCAGATGGATGGTCTCTCTATGAACAGCTTATTATTGATTGACATCTTGTACACTGTCTTTACCTCTTTCCATTCACTCTTTACCTTCACTAAGAACTGGAACATTAGTTTCTGCTCCAAGTTGCCTAGCTGTATACTTTGATCCAAAACTCAGCATTCAAGATTTTCATGTGTTTTTTACCACTTTTTGAATCCCAGTATGTCAGTTACCAGACATGAGAGATATTAATTGTTAGAATCAACAACCTTAGGAGAAGAGTATTACTATAGAGAAATGATACTAAAAAGTTTTGGACATGAACTTATCTCTGCATTAAATGACGAAAATGAGAAAATAAAGATTCAATCAGTATTTGTGGTGAAATCCAGTCTGGGAAACACAAATGTGCTAAATCTGTACTGGGTCAAAAATTCACTTCATATTACCTTTGTTCGGTTTGATAAATTTTTTAATATTTCATTTCTGCTCACTGATTGTACTATTTGAATAGGTAATTTTTCTTGCAATTTTAGTTTTTGATAAGCAGATAATAAATATTGTAATTTATAATGTTAAGCCATGTCTCCTCCTTCTTACTATTTCCATGTAACTCCCTATACTCAAGGTATATATACACATATACACACACATACACACACACACACACACACACACACAATATATATATATATCAGATAGACATATAGATACACACATATACATACATGCATGCATACATACATGCATGCATACATACATACATACATGCAGACATGCATGCATGCATGCAGACATACATACATGCTTGTATACATACAAACATACATACACACAAACATATGTACATACATATTCTGTTTCCACTTAATGTTACTCAAAGTCATATGTGTTTATGGCTGACAACTTATAATTAGTGCGCATATCAGGAGTCTTATCCGTATGAAAACGTATTCTTCTCATCATAGCAGCCACTGATTTAATGTAGGTCTTCATCTAGGTTTTGTCCATCCTACCTTGGAGATGTTCCCATTACCCTAGAAAAACATACTATTTTAAAACCATACTTAAAATGAATAATAATCAGAACTCCTGACTCATAATGTGCTATGGAAATAAGGAACTGTATACATGTAACATAAAGGATGCTCTATAATTTAATAAGCTCTAAGAATTTGTTACTACTAATTATCATGAATATGTAGCATATTATGAGATATAAGTATACATTTTATTAAATTGTTAAATATATTAGTTTTATGAACAAATGACTTTAATCTTTTTGAAATTGGACTCAAGTTCTTCAGTCTGTTAAATTATATGGACAAACTTGAACCTTGTTTTTTTTCATTGTTTTTGCATACACATATACACACTGACACATAATGCATGCATATACTCCTAGATATAGCCTACTAAGTCCATATAATGCTATTTATGTATGTACGTTTTCAGGGCTGACCTTTTATCTCCATCATATTCACTTTCCAGTCCTCCCAGAAGTGCTCTCCCACCTTTGTGACCCTCTGTCGCATCTCCATCTTATTGTATATGCTGTAACATTTTATTTATGTGAAATAAATAAGCTTCAATAGTCACAGCAAGCAACACAGACCTTAATACCATAAATGCTAGAAAAAAGGAGCCACAGACCAAAGAGAAGTCTCCAGTTATCTAAACATTACCAGATGTATATCTGAACTATTGCCATGATTTGTAGGCAAGACATTTATTTTTATTCATGATTTCAGAGGGTTCAGCACATTCTTACTTGACTCTTGCAAAACTCCATGTGATAGATATAGGTCTTTATATCATGTTAAAATGACTGGGCACTAGGCACAAATACAAAGAAATACCCCAGTGACCCCATTCTGCAACAAGAACTCCACCTCAATGTGTCCAGAATACCCCAGTCTTAGTTTTGTTTCTGTTTTCTGAGATAAAATACCCTGACAAATATAGTTAATTGGAAAAAAGTTTTACTGTGCTAATAATGCCATGGCTATAACCCATCATTGCAAGGATACCTATTTTGCAAAACTAAAAGCAATTGGGCACATCATCTTCCTAGATAACATAAAAGTAATGAATTAATATATGTGCACGACTCATCACTAACTTTCTCCAATTGAGTCCAGGAACCCAAATTCATGTCTCTCATAGCAGATAAATAAGACAATCATCAGAGACATATTCACAAGCTCTTTCCCATATGAACCTAAGTAAAATTAAGTTGAATATTAAAAAACAAAACAGACTGTGTGGGATACTTAGTAGTCAAAACATATAGCAGACGTTTTAAGATATCATATTTCAAAACCATTTTATTAATTATTAATGGTAAGTATATAGCTGGTAGGCAACACAAGTGTTTTCCTGCAGTTTGCATATGTGGATTGTATGAATATTTATAAATTTCTGAATTTCTTGTGTACAAGTACACAGTGTGTGTTTATATATTCATATGTATGTGTGCATATGTACATTTTTTAGTTGTCTAGCTTTCGAAATTCTCGTTTCTCCTTCAGTGCAAAGAATTATATGGATTTTTTTATTTTAAAACATAGTTTAATGTCTTGGATAGATACACTTTGTACTTTAAAATGAATGAATATTCATTTTAACTAAGACTTTAAAAAATAATTCGCCCTTCACAGTAAATATATTTGAATTCCCATTACTTTCCTGTCCACCCCCACTTATCTCTCTGCTTCCCCAGTCAATCCTCACTTCTTAATACAAATCCCTTAGCCACATTTATGTTGTTTGTTTTAGTTTGTTTTTTGATCTACTCAATTTAATTAGGGCCATCTTCATGACTCTGGGCTTAGATCTACTACCCATTAGAGACTGATGGGTACACAATTAAAGATAAGAACTCCCCTTGTCCTGGAATCTATGAATAGCCAATAGTTTAGCACAGAAGGATCATCTCATGAGACCTGCTTCCATCTATGACTGTTGATGTGACCAGTGATGTTCAGGTTCATTATGGGTAATCAGAGCAAGTGGGAGTTCATAGTTGCGATGACTGTGCATCATCCAGAAAATATAACTTCATAACACTGCTATCTACCTTCCCGATCTAGATAAGGATTTCACAAGTATTATTCTATGAATATTTGGAATTTCTTTGCCAAATCATTTTGATGAATAAAAAGTCTTTCACATATTTTACAGTTTGCAAGTTAATACCTACAATAAACAGAAGTAACTTTTGTTGTTGCATTGCTTTTTAATTGAAGGAGGAAGGTATGCTGAAGAATGAAGTCTTTTAATTTATCAGTTACAATTTTGGTTATGCTTTATTGTATTGGCTTTAATTAGAATTTGCTGTTAGCCAATGAATTTTTTTTTAACTATACAATGTTCTGCCGGCATGTATCCTGTAAACCAGAGGAGTACACCAGATCTTATTATAGATGGTTATGAGCCACCATGCTGTTACTGAGAATTGAACTCAGGACCTCTGGAAGAGCAGCCAGTGCTTTTCCCTTAACTCTGAGCCATCTCTCAAACCCTCATGAGTTAGTTTTTAATACTACATGTGGTTTGTTTCCTACAGAGTCTAAATGTATGCAGAGTGTTTGAAATGTAAAATTTTTAATGGCTTTGAGATGTTAAAGTACCCAGTAATTGAAAATAAATTTAATCAACAGAGAAATAAAATAATTATTAAAAACTAATATCCTATAGGTCAGTAGTTGGCTCTATCTTTTTGCACAGTGCCTGGCAATCAGTGATTTAAGTGTTGAGACCAAATGGTGTGCTTTACCATTTTAGCAGGAAAATATTTGCAGAAAGTGCATACATATGCAGGCGTCCTAAACTCCAATAAATTTTGTTTATACAGAGAAGCTCCCACTTGGCTGACTAGTAGCTTTTGTAGTAACTTTATACTGTTTTCATTGTTTCTGTTAAACTTTTATGAATGTTTATGTTGGTCGTGAGTATATACTGTCTTTCTAGTAAGGTATGAATGAATAATTCTAGAACTGAATAGTAAAAACAAATTTGTAGGTTACTATTATGATTGTGATGAAGTTTAAATATTTATTATTTAGCTGTCAAGATTACTAGCTGGAGTAAAGCATCAGTAATGCCCTTGAAATTTGAAAAATAGACTCAATACATATTAAAGTTGTTTTTATAGGGACATAGACAGACTATGACATTCATTTATTTGCAGGCTTTAGTAACTCTGCTTCTAAAAATGTTCTTATCACTACTTTATTCTACTGTTCATATACTGGGGAAAATTGGAATTCATTTCCATAAGCTCAACACACCTGACTTGCATTTTAAAAGTCTTATCTGGTGTAGATCAGTTATGCTGGAAAGAGAAGTGGACTCTGAGAAAAGGCACATCAGAAGTGTGAGTCTTCTGAAAGCTTGTGAATTTCCTCTTCAGACAGAACATGTCAGATAAACCCCAGTGACAACAATGAATATTTCATCTCCTCTGAAAACAAGGCCGTCTCACGGCTAACCTCACTGAGCCTCTGTTCCATCAGGAAATGTTGACTCTATCACTTGAGTTTCTTACTGTGATAAAGAGCCACACAAATGCCCTAAATTAACTTCTCGTATTCCAAGCATATGTCATGAATAATATAGTTAAATCTTAGCTTTTGTCTCGATTTTCATCACCAGAGACATTCCCAATGGAAATTTTTGATGTCTTTCCTGTCTATATTTTCATTAGAATTCCTCGTGAAATGTTTGCATTTTAGTTCTTATTTCTCTAGTCTTTTCAGCACATAGCAATAAAATAACAATCCCTAGGAGAACTATCCCCTCAAAAAATAAGGTTAATTTTTATTGTTTTACAAATGAAGCCCAGACTCAAACCTACAAGTGAAAGCCCAGGAATAGTTGCCAAGAACTAGAGGCAACTTCTAACATCACAGACTGAAGGATTCTATAAATAACCATTAGACTGGGTTAGTCAGAACTACTTTGTTTCTGCTCAGATTCCTGTCCCTATGACCTATGTCATAGAACCATGTGCCCAACATGTGGCTCTTCATCACCCAGAACTCGACTCTGTTCTTCTGTGAGCCTGACTCTGGCCTTCATTCTCTGAAAAAAAAAAAAAAGACCCAATCACATAGAAAAACTTTATAAAGCACAAAATGCATAGTTTTGGTACAAGATGATGTCACTGGATAGGTAGTCATACGTATACAGATACTGAACTATAGAAATCAAACTCAGAAATTAGAAAGTTTTCCCAGCTTCTTCTGCCTCCTTCCCTGTGGCATTCCCTGAGCTCCAAGAGAAGGCATTTGATAGAGACATCTTGTTTAGAGCTATGTGTTTCAAGGTCTTTCTCTGTGTGTAATGTCTGTGGGTCTCTGCATTTGTTCCCATCTGCTGCAGGAAGAAGCCCCGATGATGGATGAATATGGTACCAAATCCATGAATATAACAGGATATCATTAGGGGTCATTTTATTATTCCTTTTTTTTTTTTTAAGACCAGTACTATTTGGTTTTATCATAGGATGCTGGGCTATCTAGTGTCTGCTTCTTGGTTACCAAAGCAGTGTCAGGTATGAATTCAATGTCATGGAGTGGACATTAAGTCAAATCAGATATTGGTTGGCTAGACTCCCACAAGGTTTGTGTTGGGAAGACAGAAGAGATAGAGGACAGCAGGAGAACAAAGCCCTTTAAAGCAACTGAGCAAAGCTAATGTGAACTCACAGAGACTGAAGTAGCATGCACAGGGCCTATATGAGTCTGCAACAGGTCCTCCACATCATATACACTATGGCTTTCAGTTTAGTATTTTTTATGGGACTTCTGAATGTGTAAATGAATGTGTTTATAATTATTGTCCCTTTTCTTGGGTTTATTTAATTTTTTGATATTTTTTGCTTGTCTTGTTTAACTTCAATACAATGGTTTTCATTTTGTATTATATTTTATTTTTTAAAATAAAATAAAGGATAAATTTAAAAAAAAAAAGAAAGAAATTAGAAAGTTGGGGACATCCTTGGCTTTCTGTATCTTGGTGGAATGAAGTTATAACTTCATTATACTGAATATCACTTGCAAGTGTAGGTTTACTTCATATGCTCTAAAAAATAAATAAGTCAACAAATTCATTCTCTCACATCTTATCAGTGTGCATTATCTAGGAAATTATCTGAACGCAGTTTGAGCCAGATGTTTCTACTAATGCCTACCTGTAAGGCATCCCAGACAGACAGTGGAGCTGCTAAACCTGGAATACAACATCCAAGAAAAGTGTGACTCAACTAATCCTGGAGTTGAGAGCTGCAAACGTAATGGTTTGTACATTTTTCCTTCACCAAAGAATTTTCAAGAACTGTCTTTTAAAAATTCCTCTTCTTAGACACTTATGATGCTTTCAATATTAAGCCTACCATTAGGAATGCTGGAGAGGTGGGATCACCAGGATTCTAAGCCACTCACTAGGATGTCCAGAGAGCTGGGGACACAGTGAAGGCCCTGTTCTCCAAAGGAAACAGAAAGAAAAAGAAGACCACAATTCTGTGTCAGGTGTAAGTCCTTTTTAGTGAAGTTATGTAAATTCGTTTTGAATAGGAAACCTGTAAGATTATATTTTAAACAATATTGTTTCTCCTCTAGGAAAAAACTAAAAACTTTGTTTTCTAAGGGATTAAGAACTTATTATTTTTAAATAATGCCAGAAAATGGTATAAGGCTGTCTGTCAAAAGGAATATCATAATAAAAATTGAAAATGAGTGCTTTCATCTGTGACTAAACAGGGCAGAAATTGTGTTTCACCTCTTGATTCTATAATGATTTTATCCTGCTTTCTTCTTCATAAGAACTATGCTATTGGTGATTTCAATGTATCCATTCATAAACGCATAAATCTGTCTTATATTCAGTAATTAATATCTATTACACAAATACTCCATGTCAAGAGTTCTAGCTAATGTCATAAGGAAAATAAATCATATTTTAAGTGAAATAGGTTTATATTGAGTGTGTGAGCTGAGTTTATGTTTAAAGGACATAATCTTTAAATATTGTTGAATAGGCCTAAGAGATGATCCTATAGTTAATCACTCTTGATGCTATTAGAGAGGACTCAGGTTTACTTTGAAGCACCTGAATGGTGATTCAGAGCTATCTAAGCACCAGGTATATCTCAGTGCTCACACATACATGCAATCAAAACACTAATATGCACAAAATAAAACAAATATTCTTCAACTGGTTAGTATGGATTCTAGCTAGAAGAAAGTAACCACAGCAAAATTGTCTTGCAAACATAAATAAGTAAAGCCCAATAGAATATACAGAAATTTAAATTTTTTATGAACTTACAGCTCTAGACAGTTCTACTTAATTCAATAAAAATAAGATGAAGCCATGACAGCCTCTGATTGTAAACTGTTTCCAGCTCATAATACAGAACAGCAGAAAAACATGAAGTGAATGTAAAAATATTGCAAACCTTGGTCATAGTGATTAAGATATTTGGAGTTGGAAACAACTGAAAATTACAACTCAATAACAGAGAAAGAGATTCACGGAAAGAGCTCAACCAAGAGATGTAGAGATCTGAAGAGAGTTCCATATTTGTTTAGTTGAACAGCAGTCCAATGCAGCAACACACACACACACACACACACACACACACACACACAATTTGCAATCTGACATAGAGCTGGGCACTAGCTGAAGAGGCAATGACAAACCATTTCATAAGATCTGTCACTGTTCACACATACAAACTTGAAGTCAATACCAAACCAGCTGACACATGTGATATCTCACTGTATCCATCACAGTTCATTAACAGACTTGCACATGTAGTATCCACCATTGATGCTAATGGTGACGCACAAGGTGATGCCAAGAGGGGAGATTAAATGTGCTGACACACAGGACTAGGTTAGTTATTCAGTCATGTGGGAAAGTGACATTTTATTTCTCATTAAATAATCAAAAAGTATTACAAAAGCAACATTGACATAAATATGAGGAAAATCTGATAAAGAATAGCAGTAACTGAAAATTCCACTGTGTTTGAAGTTTGAACGATATACCGTTCCATCTATCTTGTTAATTTTCTGATAGAGCAAATGGAAGGTTTATATGATGGTACAAATCACTCTCATGTTACTTATATAAAACTACCTAGATCATTATTTCCTTCCAGTAATCATTCAAAATTACTTTTTATTGGATATTTTATTTACATTTCAGATGTTCTCTCCTTATCCCATTTTCCCCTCTCCCTCCCAGGAACTCCCTATCCCATCCCCCTCCTCCTGCTTCTATGAGGGTGTACCCCCATCTACCCCCCCGCACCTCACCTCCCCACCATCGAATCCCCCCCCCACGACGTACAGCCTTCATGGGACCAAGGATCTCTTCTCCCACTTATATATAGCTCCCTTGCATATATAACTGGAGCCATGAGTCTCTCCGTAAGCACTCCCAGGCTGGTGATTTAGACCCTGGGGGCTCTGGTTGGTTGGTATTGTTGTTCTCCTCATGGGGTCCTGAACTCTTTCAATTCCTTCAGTCTTCACTCTAACTCCTCTATTGGGAACCCATGATCAGTTTAATGGTTAGCTGTGAGCATCTGCCTCTGAATATGTCAGACTCTTGCAGAGACCTCTAAAGAGACAGCTATGTCAACTCCTGTCAGCACACACCTCCTGACATCCACATCAGCATCTACCTTTGGTGACTGCACATGGGATGGATACCCAGGTAGAATGGTCTGCAGACGGCCCCTCCTTCAGTTTCTGTCCTGCACTTTGTATCCATATTTGCTCCCTTGAGTATTTTGTTACTCCTTCTAAGAAGGACTGAAGCCCCCCCACTTGGTCTTCATTCTTCATGAGCTTTATGTGGACTGTGAGTTGAATCTTGGGTATTTCAAGCTTCTGGGCTAAAATCCAATAATCAGTGAGTGAATACCTGTGTGTTCTTTTGTAATTGGGTTACTTCACTCAGGATGATATTTTCTAGTTCCATCCATTTACATAAGAATTTATCAAATTCATTATAGAATTATTTCTATTTTGATGTTCAAACTCAGGTCTTCAGGCTTCAGGCAAGAAACATCACTGACTACTGTGGGATATCTGTGTTTTTAAAAATTATTTTCTGTTTATTTTTAAGTAGAAATTAAAATATACATACCCAACAAGTACCCTGTCATATTTGCACACTTGTACAAACTTGTAATTTTTCAAATGATGATGACCATACTTGACTCCTCAAATATTTATCATTAGTGTTTCGTAAATAAATTCAAACCATTTTTCTAAGTATTTGTATTATACCAGAAATTGTCATCCTATCTTTGCGTTTGTTGACAATTATGCTTTAATGAAGTATAGCAGGTAGACTAGAACAATTATTACCAAATTATATAAATCTTCTTCTATTAAGGTAGTAACTTGTGCCATTTTTATTTTAGACTGATTTATTTGTTATTTTGTATTATTAATCAAAATTTCAAGATGGTTTATCTTTTGTAGGATGATAATAAAATATGAATAAACTGAAATATAATTTTGATAATATATTAAATGAAATATTAATAAAACATACAGGAAAATATTATTAACAATGTGGAGAATGTAAGATTAAATATATTCAGGAAAACCCACTTTAATGTATTATGTATGATTTCACAATGCAATAAACATGTGTGCAAATGAGAATTTAAAGTCCCTTTCAATAGATAAAGAGGAAAAAATTTCTAAATTCTGATTGCCAGAAAATAATTGATAATTTTTTAAGTCTTGTAAAAAACTGACTTTGTTATTGGAAATAATAATGATTGAGTAAATGGAATGTAAAAATAATCATAACTGAAATAATGACAGAATCCACTCTTTACCAATAAATTGTTCTTTATCATTTAAGAAAAAATTAGTCATATATTGGCTTTTGGTGTGTGACAAAACTTTTCCTTGGTAGACACTACACATGAATCTACTCACACAAGATAGGGAGCCCACAACAGACCAAAATATGGGTGCCACCATAGTTCAACTTGGTCAACCAATAATTTGTATTGGCGTTACTTACAGGAGTGTGAGTGAAGGGTCACTTGCAGGAGCAGAAATGATATAAAGACAACTTCATAACCAAAGCCCACCCCAGCACGTGTGACCCTTCCTGTAGCTGGGAACACTGAGAACACTGCACAGCCTGCCGGAGGTTCAATTTGTTGAAGAGTGGGCTTTCCAGGTGCTTCAGTTTGACTAAACCTCCTCTATGCAGCATGGCTTGTTTCTGCTTCTTCTAGGCAACTGAGTCCTGTCTGAGAGTCTTATTTGTAGCTTGAGTCAGTTATAGTCTTCCTTGTAGCTGGCTTATCTGAGTGTCCTTTGGCCATCTTCAATGCTTACTGGCAGAAGGATGGGCCTAATGAATCTGGTAAATTTCAGAAACTTTTTGAAAGCTATTTTGTGTTGTTTGACTACCTCCATAAGGAACTTCCTTGCAGGATGAGTGTTTTAATTTCAGGTCAAACTGTAACATACATTTCGCATGAAATTATATAATGTTCTTCCTTCTCATATAGTTTGAGGTCCTTCCTTTCCTTTAAACACTTTTCTATTTTACAATTTAGAAAACATATTTAACCTTCGGTTACAGTGATATCTGCTGTACTTATCACATTATTCTCAGCACCATAACAAATATATCACCATAATTTACATTTAATTTGAAACACTCCTCAGTCTTCATTTTATTTGTACTTAACATGACAATTTCATGCATTTAATGCAGAAAAATAGTCCACTTTTATTTTCTCATGAAATTTAGAGAAATTGACATATTTTATTAGTAGAAAATAGAGATTTAAGTAAATAAAAATAAAATTCAACAACCATTACTTGTGCTAGAAGATTAAACAATTTAGGATATTTGGGCTAAGAGATTTCAGAGTTTATAGTGGAGTTATGCTCAGCCATATGGTCACCATGGAAACTAAACACACATTTGAAAGAGAGTGGGTGATTTAAATAAATGCCTCAAACATGTGCCCCTCTCTGACATTCCAGATAACCAGACACACACACAGGCACACACACAAGCACACACATACAAATAATTAACAATAAGGTCCATATACATATGCATAAATATATGCAAATACACACATCTGTCTGTCTACAAATACTTCAGGAAAATATTCTTCAAGCCTCCTGTACAAATGATAGAAAAAATGTGATGACAAATATCTGATCTTAATAAATAAAGATGACAATATCTGATCTTAAAATCTAGGCATTGGAAGATACTATTCTTTTAAAACATATAAAATATATCATAGAAAACACTTTATCCAGAGTATAAGAGGAAAAATACAAAAACAATGCACATCATTTACTAAACTATGAACATTCTGATTTGATCACTTTACAGATTAAGATAGCTAAATGGTCAAACCACCTGGAAATACAATCAGTAACACACACATTGAGCACATGTTATTAAAACATTAGAATTGAGTAACTCTTATAACCAATAAGAATGTGAAGACCAAAGTGGTTGCTAATATGAATTATTACAATTATTAAGTCATAAAAATACAACTACAGCATTCTATATTGAGCTGAAGGAATCCACATGCAATTATTACATACTTATATTTTGTATATTCTTCTTCAGTTTGTAAAATGTCTTTAAAATAAAGTGTATGATTCAGCATTTTTTTTATATTTTTCTGCTCTATATGTTTTTAATATATGTACATGAATGTGTACATATAGAACTCAAGTGGAAATTTTGTGGAGTCAATTCCCTCCTTAATGTGTCATGAGATCTAAGATCAAATGTATATTGCCAAGTTTGGACACCAGAGCTTTATCCTAGAGCTTTTCTTGGTATCTACCTAGCCATTTATTTTTAGTGTAAGATAAGTGCCATTAGTTAAATACATTTTATTTCCAGTTATGACTACTGTCCATATCCAGTAATGCTGTCCTGTAAATATAAAAACCTGATCTTACAGAGAAACACATTATGATAATGCCTATTTACACACCAATGAAAACACGATTTTGGTTTTGTCTACATTAATCAAACTGCATGAATTTAATGAAATTATATTTTACATGTATGTGGGCTGGCTAGTACAGCATCTGCTTTTTTGTCGGTAGCATTTTATGCTTCTTTAAATCCTCAGTGTCTACGCTAGTTATAGCTAATGTTGGCATTTCACATCTCCTTATCTGAACAATATTCCACACTTCGTACAATATCTTGTACAGTTTTTATTCATTTGCCCATCAATACACACTGCTGATCCTTCCATTATTTTTTATATAAAATGCTGCTGCAAACAAGTAAACAAATGCTTCTTGCAATACATACAGAAGAAAAATGTCTAAAACATATGTATTTTTTACAGTAATGAGAAAATTTTTCTCAATTCCATTTGTATTTTTTCCTATTTAGATAATATTGTGTTAAATTTGATATTTTATATTATTAAAAATATTTGGCTATAAAACTAAATGACAAATTTTTAAAAGAAATTAAGACAGATACAAATAAATTCACTTGTGTGAGTGTAGCCTCTTAAAATATAGTAAACAAACATCTTTGCTCTTTAACATTAATTACTACACATAACCATATCCATCATGACCTCTTCTGTAACATGCTATATATACACTTACCCATCATGTACTCTCATGTAACACACTACACATAAGCTTACCATCATGTACTCTCAGGTATATCTTAAATAAAAACATACATTCCTATGAAAAGGCTTAAAGAGACACTTCATAATACCTAGATTCACCTCCACCTCCCACACATTCATAGAAACGAAGAGGGGAGTAGGCAGTGAATGGGACACCTTCATATGAAAGAATGTCACACATATTTAAAAATAGAGCCTTTGTATCACCACACAGAGGCTCGCACTATACACACAACAATATTGATGACTCAAGATAAATGTTAAGAAAACTGATTATCGCCGGGCGGTGGTGGCGCACGCCTTTAATCCCAGCACTTGGGAGGCAGAGGCAGGCGGATTTCTGAGTTCAAGGCCAGCCTGGTCTACAGAGTGAGCTCCAGGACAGCCAGGCTACACAGAGAAACCCTGTCTCGAAAAACTAAAAAAAAAAAAAAAAAAAAAAAAAAAAAAAAAAACTGATTATCTTTCTAGCTACATTTATGGGTTACTTGGGTATAAACATTTACTAACGTAGGACCTTATGATTTTCTATTTTACCCATTGAACAGTAATTCAAAAATAAAAAGATTACATTTACAGAACTTGTGATTCTAGGAGTTTCTCAAAAACTTCTCCCTTGTCATGTCTTCTGCTTCCATATGAGAAAACTCCTTCATACAGTCAGAACATCTCATTTGTTTTTTCTTTGCTATATAGATGCTTTTTATTTGATGAAACCAATTTATATACATTTACTTTGGGTTATCATGACTTTTGAGACCTGTGCCCTAAAATATCACCATGTCTATCGCAATGTTCTGCCATATTCACTAGCTGTTGTCTTCTAGTTTCCTAGATCTGGGTTTAAATAAGTCTTTAATCCATTTTCTGCTTATGTATTAAGCTAGTAAGAACTGTGAGCTTGTTTTATTCTCTTGCTTGTGGTTACCTGTGTTTTCATCACCAGTGAACATTCTTTCTCCAATGTAGGTTTTAGCATTTTGGTGGAAAATCAGTTCGATATAGATAGGGGGTTGCAGGCATAAGGCTTCAATCCTGTTTGGTATGAGTCCTCTTGCAGCTTTATGTAACCTTCTGTAACCATGACTTCTCTGATGTTTGCATATATTAGCATCTATGATGTTTGTTTTGTTTTTATCAAATCCCGTATACGATTACATTGCCAGAGTCATAATACATTTTTAGGCAGATAATGTTATTCCTCAAGATCATTTTGATTATATTTTGGTTTTTGCTGATGAAGAAACTTGACACTAATTTAAATCAGAACTTCTAGGTTCTGAAAGCTTGAGACAATACATTTCCACTGTTTAAACTGCTCAGTTTGTATTCTGCTACAACATCCCCCATCTATCTCTTCATTCAACCCCATCACTTATATCAGATATATTTCTTCTTCCTGAATTCTTGTTCATTTGGAATTTTATATAACTTAGTACTTCAGTGTTCTATTGGTATTTTCTATCCTTCTTATTCATGGAAAACTTATGTGCCTTAATATAGTAAAAAGTCATGCATAAAACTCTTTTGTGACACTCCAAAAATAAGAGTTATTTTAGTACTACTATAGGCTACCTTTTAACTAGAAAAGGATATGATACAACAGATTGTTGTTCTGTTTCTATTAAGTCCAATGTTAAAACATATCCCAGACATGAAGTATTTGTACTGGACACTGTCTGAAATAATTTGCACACCATTAGGCAGTGTACCTTGACTTACTTCTTATTAGCAACAAATGTGTACTTTAACTCTAGAATGTCTATACATGGATCATGTCCAAAATTATAGTTGAAATATTTAATCCTTTTTTGAAACACTATCAATACATCATATACATAAGTATTTCAGGAAATAGGGGGATTAACTCAGAGCAGAGCAAAATATTCACTTCATTGTAGCTTGTATAGAGTAGCACTTCCAACACAAAGCATGGGTTTATTAGCATCTATGATGTTCGCCTAATGCTTATTTTCTGCTTAATCGGGGCATTCTATCAGAAGTTTACTACACAGAGTGAAATATAGCCTGTGAACCATCCCTATCATGTCCGAAAAACACATTCAAAGGGGTCCATTGCAATCTTTGGTTTTTAATTTGTCTCAGTTTTATTTCTACTACTATGATAAAACACTATAGAGAAAACAACTTGAGGACTAAGGAGTACATTTCAGATCTTAGTTTATAGATCACCATCAAAGAAGTCATGGTTACAGAAGGTTACAGAATCTAGGTCACAGAAGGAACCTAGATTCAATAGAGGAGATCTCTGCATTCTGGCTTACTCCCCAGGGGCTGCTCAGCTTGATTTTTCATAAAACTCTATATCACCTGCCTAAGACTGGCACCACCCATAGTGGACTAAGCTTTCCTACATCAATAATTAAACAAGAAAATGTCCTACAGACTTGTCTACAGGTCAATCTTGCAGAGACATTTTCTCAATTGTGGTTCCCTCTGCTCAGATGATCCCAGCTTATATCAAGTTAACAAAACAAATATGGCTCTCATATAATCTTTATGCTCCCTTTTTCCGTAATTATTCCTGACCCTTGTAAAGAAGAGATTCGATATAAGTGTCCCAAATTAGTGACTAAAAAGCCATAGGCAACTGAAGAAGGTTAGGAACAGGAGAGATGTTCTTCCACAGGAAAGAGAACACCAGATAGTTGCCCATGTCAAACAATCATCCCTGAAAAACATACCTAAGGTAAAGTAGAATTATAGAGAATGAATAGCTTATATTTAGTAATATGTAAGCTGTACATATATATGGAGGAGGAAATAAAAGGGATGATGTAATTAAAATTTAATTTCAAAAATAAAGGAAAATATAAATAATTAGCTTGAATTTAAGGATTCTTTCTGAAAACCTGAAGATAACATTCTGCTTAAATATTCATATTAAAATAAGAATTACTGGTTTATACAGTGAAGGAATGGGTCTCTAGTTGTTTAAGTCATTAATTATGATATATCACTTCCTGATTGGTTAAGTTTTTTTGGAGAGTATCATAGTTGGGATTCGCACTCTTTGCTTAAACATACCTTGTTTTCTTATAAACAAAAACATATCACTTAGAGTATTTTCCTTCCATTTCATTCTTCAACCTCCTCGGTTTCTATGTAAAAGCACCTTGATCAAATCCCTTCATGTCTAACATATTGCCAGCCAAGTTCTAGTTTAAGTCATATTTAATGTATTGATTTGAAATTCCTGAAAAAAAAATAATTTCATATGAATTTTGGCAACCACTTAGGTTAACAAGACTGAAACTTGGCATTGTTTAAAGTCTTCATTTCTTAACTGCAATTCATTTCCATCATAAGATGGCTTAAAATATGCCAGCAATTGATTTGTAGAATACTAAGTAGTGTTGTGTAGTTAATTAACTTATTGCAATGTCACTGACAGAGAGAGGACCACAAAAATAACCGTGCTGCATACATGGTACTTTTTGTTCCCAGGAAACATCCATTTCAGCCTCATAATTCATAGCCCAAGTAAGAAGAGTTAGTGACAAAAATACTGGGTATAATTTGTCACTAGGAATTATACCCAGGGGAACCAATTATGCCCACGAGGTATCACAATTCATATTCACAGAGAAGTCATCTTTCTATTGTAAACACCAAATATTTGAATAAGTAATATCTTGGATGTATTATTTTTTATCTTGAAATGCCCATATAAGAAAATACAAATAACAAATCCTATTATAATTAGCTTTTATGGTATTCTGAAAAGTAGAAAAGCTTTTATCATTAACTTATAAACATTATTAATGTCTTATAATGTTACAATAAAACTTCATATTATATATTAGCAATAATTACTTCTGTTTTGTTAAAGATTTGCTCAAAATGTTATGGTCTTCACTAGAGTGACATTTGAATTCACTAATAAGGATCATGAAAATCAAGTAAATTAGTTGACTCAAATTTCTAACATTTCTATTAATGCCATCAATGGTATGTATATAAAGGTCATTTTTATGTTAGTTTCAGAATGTATTTTTACAATTTTGAAGAAATATTGATAAAGATTTAAGGTTATTTTATAAACCATTATATAGTTATATTAAATGTTATTAAAATATTTATATTAATTTATTTCAATTAAAAGTCTACAGACTCTAATTTATGTTCATTACTGATTAACATTTTAATGTATAATTAATTCAACTAGATGTCTACTTATTTGATAATTGGAGCATCAGAATGTTGACTAGTCCACATTACTTTTCATTCTTTCTTTTATGAGTTCCTCTTCGATCCCTTTGTGAGAATTTTTATTAGTATACTCCTTAAAGTGATTCAATAATTTGAGAATTACTCAATAATATGAAAATTTTAACAAGATCTTGTGTCTTTTCTTCCTTACATGAAAGATGATAATGATTCATGGCATGTGAGACATATCTTCCTAATGTCCTTCCTGGATCCCTGGTCTTTTGCCTTCATGAGCTTACAGTAACTGAATGCCATTACAGTGTGCAGGGGTATTAATGTCAACAGTTTGAGTGACAGAAATGTATGAGGTTCCTCTCACTAAATCAAAACCTTCTTTCATTGGCTTTTTATTGGTAAGGACATTCTCCTAGGCATACTGAATTCTACCATATATGCTTCTGGTATCAAAGTTACTTTATTTTTTGTGGAATAGATTTACTTATCTTATGCATGTATTTGTGTGTGTGTTGTGTGTGACAGAGAGAAAGAGAGCAACTTAATGCATGTTCGCATCTGTGTGTTATTGTGTTATTGTTTTGTATGTGTGTGTGTGTGTGTGTATATATATATATATATATATATATATATATATATATATGCACCAAAAAATAGATAAGAGATCAGAGGCCATCTCTCTAGAATCCATTTTAGGGTTCCAACTCAAGGTATCAGAGTAGTGATGTCTTCTTTTACCCACTCAGCCATCTTTCCTACCCACCATCTTATTTAATTGGTTCTCAACCTGTGACAAAGGAGACTGTGACTCCTTCGGTGGTTGCATATCAGAAATCTTGCATATTGGATATTGACATTACAATTTATAACAATAACAAAATTACAGTTATAGAGTTTCAATAAAATAATTTTATGGACAGGATAACCACAACATGAAGAATTGCATTAAAAAGTTGCAGTATTAGGAAGTTTGAGAACCACTGCCTGTTTGTTTGTTTTTGTCATTTATCTCTCTGTATATGATCTATTTTTTTGTGTGTGATTGTTTTGTCTGAATACATCTGTACATGTCATACAAGCTTGCTGGACTAGGAGGCCTGAAGAGAATTCCTAAAGGTCATAACTGGAGACACAGACTATTGTGAACCATCATATCGGTTCTAGGACTTAATTCATATCCTCTACAAAAGCAGTAAGTGCTCCACATCTCTGAGCCATCTCTCCAACTGAATTATGAAGCAGCTTTTGAAAGAGGGCCAACATGCACAATTTAGACACCTTGTCTAATACCATTGTAACTCATCCCCATCAGTGTCTTCAAGGAGGTCTGCCTTGTATGCAATATGACACTTTCATACAAGTGAATATTAAACTACAACTTCAACTTCTCCAGTGTAAACTCCTTGTTTGGTCACCATGTACAGAATCACATAGTACAGTCATTTTCATCTCCCTGATATGATCTTTACAAATACCGCAGAATGAGAAGAAGCCTATATATGTCTTCTGTGGATCTTTCTAGAAGCTGCTGTTTTAATTGAACACTGGATATGAGTTCAAAGGAGCTAAAGGTTAAGATTTTTATTTCTGTGCCTCAATTTATCCATGTCTGTTTGAGAGAACACAGATAGCAACAAAGATCTTGATTGAACCTTTTCAATTTGTTGAGAATGCCATCTTTCTAGTAAGTGTTCAAAGAAAGAGATGGAGGCAACAGAGAAGCATGAATATACAAACCCAGTACTCAGCACCCAAAGTCTACTTCAACTCAGGGAGAAGACTAGGAGGACCTTGACCTCTTCATGATCACCATCCATGTCCCTGAATCAGACCAACCTAGATTGTTACTCCTGTCTCCAATAACCCAGAGAACAAATCTCTTGAGATTAGGAAATTACAGTACAGTATGATGAAATTTTCTTTATATTCTTACTACTCTCCTTGCATTATTCGTGACAATATGAATATTTTCACTGGCTTCAAATAATTTACATGTTTTCTTCCTATTTTGAAATAAAAACTTAATAAATGAAAAGGGGAGAAAAGGTAAAACTTGTAGTTTGTGCATAGAGGAAATGTTTCGTACTTGGGGCATGTCCTTTGGTTCTCTTGCAAATTATAAACCAACAAACACATCTCTTTATTACATTACTAAATTTATAAATACTAGGAGGAGAAATAAGACATTGATGATTTTTGCTCTGGAACATAATGTCTGTTTTTGGAATTCTCCAAAACCAAGCATACCAGCCCTGCTCTACTGACCTTCATTTGTCTTTTGCCTTAAATATTCTTCCCTGAATGCTGGAAAGATATTTCTATACAACAGACTTGCAAAATGACCAATAAAAGCATAACAAGAATCTATTAAAACCAGTGCCAGTTATCTATTAAACCACATTTTCAAATTCTTTCTCAATTGTGCCATATTATAAGCACATGTAAGATATGAGTTACACTCAAAGGAAATTAAATATATTCAGTATTTTAGTGATGTATTACTAGGTAGCTATTTCTTCTGAGTTGAGACATTCAATTATATCTGATTTTTATTTATTAGCAGATACTTGAATGTTTAGTAAATTGAATGATAAGGTATCTTAAAAAATACTAATGCAAATATTTTGTCAATAAAAATCTATATATATGAAACCAAAAGTTTCAAACTATCAAGGCTAGCAAAGATTTGAGACACAAGTTAACATAGGCTTTAAAAACAAACAGACAAACAAACAAACAAACAAAAACTAGTGTTTCACTACGTAAACCAGGCTGTACTCTAATTCACTTTGTATATCAGGCTGGTTTGAATTTGTAGTGATCCTCACGGTTTCACCTCCTGAAAGCAGGAGCTGCACAAACACTAACATAATTCACCTACTAACATCTGCATTTTCAATAAAAATAACAACCTCTGTTCTCCATCAGAGAAAGTTGATGAATGACTTAATGACATTCTTAATGACAGTCTTAATGACTCTTTTCTTCTAAGCATTTCTTCCAGGTACAGATTGGTCTATGCCTATTCTGAATGGGTCCTGATAAAGTCTTTCTTCCATTGATGCTTCCACATGACCGTGTGATTTTCATATTTCAGATAAAGATGTTTTCTTTAGTTTCTTCGCGCTCCCTTAGCAACATGTCACAGTTTGAGTATCTTAACAGCATGTATTTATTTTGGAGGTTAGAAGTAGATGAGCCATGTATTAGAACTGTCAATCTCCACAGCAACCTCCTTCCTTGAACTGCAGATGGACCCCACTTGTGCCCTCATATGGTCTTACTGTGTATCTACACCTTAATGACACCACATAACCTCCTTCCTTAGCAGACTAATCAACTTGGATCTGAGATCATTTGAATGACCTCACATAGTAAGAGTGTTTCTTTAAAGCCTGGCATCCTAATATGCATGCCTGTATACTCAGACTAACGCTAAACATGTGCATGCTGAAAACATATCTCAGAGGTAATGGAGTTATGCTAGAAGACTATGTTATCAGTCTTATGATTAAGGAAATACTGTGTAGTTTCCATGCCTGAGTTTGCTCGTAACATTAGCTAAGCTTGGTGTATCCTTGTCTCTCTCACCACCATGGTTCAAAATGTGACTCCTCATCACTGTGAATTCTATTTATTCCTATAATAGCTTGAAGGATCATTTCTAAACTATGGTTTCCAACATGGAAAATGTCGCTCCAGAGAAGACCAGATGTCATTAGACAAACACATTAATATGTCTATCCAATGAGCTACATGTATAAGTATTTAGAATAAACTAGTCTTCTTTGGAATTTTAATATTTTATTCGAATAAACTCTTGTCTCTATCAAGGATATGCCTCACTTTGTGACTTCAAAACATGATTTGTGCATCATAACTAGAGTTACTCATTGAGGAGAAATAGTTATAATTTCAGAAATATTTGACATAAATTCAGACATTAACACTACTGTTACATAAACTTAAAAGCAACACTTGTGAAATAGTAGTCTGCTATATAATATCTGTACATCTTTCTTTTGGAAGAACTTTGCAATGAATAAAATACAGTAAGATGGATACTAGAATAGATACGAGCTATGCTAGGGAGTAGCTTAGTTAAACATATGAGTGTCATTCTTATTCATTCTTGTGTTTAACTATGTTCATATCATTTTCAAGAAAAAGAAAGTGTCTGACTCTGTAATCCCATAGAGGAAAAACGGCATAAATTGCTTTCTGTAAACTCAGTAAATTACAGCTGGAAATTTATTGTACCTCAATATATATATATGACTCAAACTCTTTTCTTTTTTCATTTCACTTTATATTGATTACTGTGATTACTTTAAAGGTTCGCATCTCTTTACCAAAAATTTAGCCTCCTCAACCTACGACACTCCCTGGATATAATTTTGTAAAACTGGTCTTTGATCTTCCTGTCCTCCTTTGAACTGTACCTAATTTAGCTCATTTGGTTGTCATTTACAACAATGTCATGTCTGAGTCAAATGACAGTATGAAAAACAGTACATTAGGTTTAGTCTTTTTTAAAAAGGTTTCTGTTGTTATTTTGCTTAATAGCTGATCTTTGTATAGCTCGGAGTACATTTTTTATCAATTTTTTTATGGTTTTTAATAAAATAGATTTCAGATTGATTCTCCAATGCATTCACCCCCAAAGCAGATGTCTTTACATGCTGATTACACAAATGGAAATCTAAGTACTCCCAAGGCATATGTAATTTATATAAATATATATAATGTATTTCTAGTTCTCTGTTGGAAATATAGCATGATGGTTTTAGAAAATAACTAAAGACATTCAGAGTATGACAGAATAAAGAGTGTGTTAGAAGAATCAACCACAAATTCCTTCTTCCAATTATACACAGGCTAAGAAAAGGAATCGTACTGAAGTTCATTGGCATATTCATACACACACACACACACACACACACACACACACAGAGAGAGAGAGAGAGAGAGAGAGAGAGAGAGAGAGAGAGAGAGAGAGAGAGAGAGAACATATGTAATATGTGACCATGACCTAGCTATAACTCCAGCAATTCTAGCAATCTGACCCCAGTGCCTACACCAAAACTATATTTGGAGAAAGACAATTTCTTTGGCAAAAGGTGTTGGCAAACCTGAATTAACCTGCAGAGAAATAAAACAGATCCATACTTTTTACCCAATACAAAACTAAACTGCAAGTGGATCAAGAACTTCAACAGAAGACTTGATATCCTGAAACTATTAGAGGAAAATGTAAAGTACACTTCAATTTAAGTGCATAGGAAATATGACCAACAATTGAAAGAGATCATGTGAATCTATCCAGCATTTTTAAAGTAAATGGTCTATTGAGTATACATATATATATATATATATATATATATATATATATATATATACTCAATATTTATATATACTCAATATATATATTTATATATACTCAATATTTATATATACTCAATATATATATAATTATATATAATATATATTATATATAAATATAATATAACATATATATCATTCTGTTTGTATATATTATTTATAGATGACATGATAATTTAACTATTTTTTGTGCAAGGAATAAGACTCAACAATATTTAGTAAACACCATCTCTAACTTTTTGTACAATAATAGTTCAGAGCCCCTCACAAGGCTATTATGCAACAGTCTTCATTTCATGTACAGTATCTGCAGCGAAGAGTTGAAAGGAATAGTTTGAAAGGCTGCCTGCAGTCCCCAGGATCAAATGCCAAGCAAACTGCAAAGTTTTGACACTTGTTATGGAACACTGAGAGTACATGATGGGGTCATTCATCTTTATTAGAGTTTTACTATGTAGCTTCACCTTGCCTGTAACTTGCTATGTTGCTCAGGTTTGCTTCAGACTTGTGGCAATCCATCTGCCTCTGCCTCTAGCATACAGAGATGCATGCGCCACAATTCCCAGCTAATATTCAATTGATTTAAAGGTGAAAAATGTTTAATATTTTCAGATCTCAAGAAAACAAGAAAAGGAGACTATATTTCCATTGAAGATGAAAATGTGGTCAATAAATTAAAAGAAATATAAGACAACAGATGTGGAAATACAACTTGGAGGTGTTTTAAATCATGTTATTAAAATGGTGAGTATTTATAGTCAACTGGACTGGATTTTAGAATCAGCTAGATGATGCGGCAGTTTGTAAGTCTTGTGAGGTCATTTCCAGAGATGTTTAACCATGAAAGGAAGACCAATCCTGATATGGACATCGGGATTATGTGGCCTTGAGGACAGAAATGAATAACAAGGAGAAAGCAAGCTACATGTTCTTCACTTCCTGAGTGAGGATATAATGAGATCAGCCTCCATACTGCTACAGTAAGTGAGTAGCTGTCATAGCCTAAGGTCTTTGGCAGCACAGACTGTAGCCTTAAACTGAGTAAAAGTACATCTTTCATGCCTTATTAATTTTATCAGCTAATTTGTCACTGCGTGGGAAAAGTAACACAGTAATTGTTGATAGTAACAAGAGATGTTTAATTTCTAGAAGACATGAGGTGGCCTCTTTATAGTTCATCAGGAGAGAAGAAGTGCTAATGGATGTTCAAAGCAGTATCCAACATTAGGACATAAATTAGATCTTTTATGATGTAGGTATACCTTGTGTGCATATATTTAAACCAAAGCCAAATGTCTCTGTAGTATTATATACAGCCATCTAATGTCACACTATGTGACAAAGTGTCTTTAGTTGCTATGCATTCCCCAGTTCCTTCAGCGTTGTTTTGATGCTCCTGCTTCCCAACTCTTTGTCGCCCTCTTTGTTCCCATCTCTTCTTCTTTCTATTTCTCCATTTCTGGTGGTAACTGCTAACTATTCTTTACGAAAACCTCATGTCTATTTCTATGACATAATTTGCAAGACTTGAACAGTTAATCTTCAGTAGTAGTGTCAATGACAGTTTCTATTTCATTTAGCTTAGTAATGTGCCTCAGACTGTCCAGGTATTTTCTTTGATTTTTAAAATTCAGTCATGAGGTGCTCTGACAGCTAGAGGACGACCATCTTCTATGTATTTATTTACATTTTTCCTATTAATATTGAAGAGTCAGTATAACTCCACTGAATTAAAACCTTTTTTATTAAACAAGTTATTTATTTACATACTGATCACAGCTTCCCCTACACTCTTTCCTCCCAGTTCCTCCCTCTGACATCTTCTCTACCTCCATCCACCTCTTGCCACTTCTCTACAGAAAGGGAGAGTCCTCTCATGGATATCAACGAGCCTTGGCATATCAAGTTTCAGTATGACTATTGGCATCTTCTTCTATTGAGGTTAGCCAGACAAGTTACCCCAGTTAGCAGAAAGGATTCTAAAGGCAGACAACAGAGTCAGCGACAGCTCCTGCTTCTGCTTTAGGACTCCCCCATGAAGACACAGCTCAGCAACTGTTACATAGGTACAGAGGTCCTAGGTCCATCCCATGCATACTCTCTGTTTGGCACTTCAGTCTCTATGAGCCCATATAGGCCAAGGTTGGTTGGTTCTCTAGGTTTTCTTGTGGTGTTCTTGACACTGCTACCTCCTTCAATTCTTGCTCTCCCTCTTCCACATAATTTTCCAAGCTTCATTTGATATTTGACTGTGGGTATCTACATTAGTTTTAATCTGTTGCTGGGTGGAGCCTCTCTGATGAGAGTTATGATAGACTCCTGTCTGAAATTATAGCAGAATACCATTGATAGTGTCATGGGAGTGCTCCTTTCAAATATGGGTCACTCATTGGTTGGCCCTTTCCTCAAATTTCACTCCACCATTTACCCCTTCACTTCTTGTAGGCAGGACAAATTTTGGTTCTAAGATTTGTGGCTGGGTTGGTATCCCAGTCTCTCCATTGGAAGTCCTGCCTAATTACAGGAGATGGCCAGTTTAGGCTCCATATCTGCCATTGCTTGGAGTCTTATCTAGCGTTACCCTCATAGATCTATGGAACTTTCCATTGTTCTAGGTCTCTAACTCTTCCCAGAGATGTCTTTCCCCAATCCAGTTGTCTCTCACAGTACTCTCCCCCTCCATTCTCCACCCATTTCATCCCTCCTGTTCCCAGCACCATCCCTACCTCACCCAGTCCCACTATCCGCTCCCAACGTATAATCTATTTCCACTTCTCAGTGAGATTTACGCATCCCACCCTTGAGTCCTTCTTGATACCTAGCTTCTTTGGGTTTGTGGATCCTACATTTATGACTAATATCCACTTATAAGTGAGTATGTACCATGTTTATCTTTCTGGGTCTGGGTTACCTCACTCAGGATGATCTTTTCTAGTTCCATCCATTTACCTTCAAATTTCATGTTATCATTGATTTTAATGGCTGAATAATCCTGCATTGTGAACCACATTTTTTACCCATTCTTCAGTGGGATGAGATCTAGGTTATTTCCTAACAACTACCAATAAAGCGGCTATGAACATAGTTGAACAAAAGTTCTCTTGGTGTGTTGGAGCTACTTTTGTGTATATGCCCAGGAGAGGCATAGCTGGGTCTTGAATTAGACCTGTTCTATGTTCTCAATTTTCGGAGAAGCCAAGAATTTAGTTCCAAAGTGGTTGTACAAGTATGCACACTAGCCAGCAATGGAAGGGTATTCCCCTTGATCCACATCTTGCCAGCATGAGCTATCACTTGAGTTATTGATCTTAGTCATTTTAACAGGTGTAAGATGGCATCTCAGGTCATTTTGATTTGTGTATCCCTGATGATAACAGATGTTGAACATGTCTTTAAGACTTCTTAGTCATTAAAGATTACTTTGTTTTGAATTCTATGTTTAGATCTAAACTCTGTTTTTGAATTGGGTTATTTTGTTTGCTGATGTTTAATTTCTGGAATTCTCTTTATATATTTTGGATATCAGCCCTCTGTCAGATGTGAAGTTGGTTAATATGTTTTCCCATTGTTTGGGTTGTCATTTTGTCCTTTTTTATGATGTCATTTGTCTTATAGAAGACTTTCGCTTTTATTAGATATTATTTGTTAATTGTTGCTCTTAGTGCCTGAGTTTTTGATGTTCTATTCAGAAAGTTGTCTCCTATGACAATGAGTTCAAGGATATTCCTCATTTAAATGTGTATGCATATATATATTAATTTAATGAGCTCTTGGTTGTGCTGATGCAAGCAGCATTGCAGCACATTTCTACAATTTTTAGCTACCTCAATACATTTTTTTAAGTGTTAGGTTTTTTTTCTTTTTTATCTCAGCAACTCTAAGGCTTATTATTGGAAAGTATTAAGTGATGCCAGAAAGTAGGATTACCATTAAGCCATCACCTTTTCTCTTGATACCAGACTTTGGTCCATCCTCAACCTCTATCTTGATCACACAGTTAACTACCTCCTTTATTGAGTAGAGTATTTGGATCAAATTTAGTTGTTGATGGCTTCCACAGAGAAGAGCACCATTTTACCATTAATATTATATAACCATCTAGTTGAGCCTTGATTTTAAGTATTTCTTTTTGTAATCGAGAAATGTTATCCTTGGTTATCCACATTTTTCCTTTATTGACCAAATCATGTCTTCTTCCTTATTATCTTTCTAAGCTGACTCATTAGTGCAGCTGTTTCTGTCCTTTCAGGTCCATGAAGCCCCTCACACAATTCATATTGCAACCTTATATTTTGTACAGATGAGAAATCTTGTAAAGAAAAATTTTTACACTGATTTATTTATTCTTGAACATCTGTTGAACTCATGTTGAACAGCCTTAAGGGCTGCCCTGAAGATCACGGTGTCACCATATTGCTGATTGTCACCAGACACATTATCACTTCCTGGAATCATGCTGTTTGTGATTATCACGAGTCATTAACCTTAGCAGGGAGAACATTCCAGAAAAGATGAACATGAAGTAAAATGTGTAAATTGTTATACACACAAACTTTACACCTACAGGAACCATCAGCATTTGAGGAGACCCACTTCCTGCTGGCTTTGATCCAGGGGAGGAACTGTGTAGCACCATCCTTTCTGTGACCATGATGGACCCAGCAGATTTTCTTTTTTAGTTTAATCTTTTTGTGTTCTGTAAGGTTCTTGTATTTTTATAGGAATCTCCTATTTTTAGTTCAGGAAATTTTCTATTATTACTTTGTTAAAAATAGTTTCTGGGCCTTTGAGCAGGGAGCTTCCACTTCTATTTCTATTACTCTTATGTTTGATCTTTTTATATTGTCCCAATTATTCTGGATGTCTTATGTCATAAACTTTTTTAGAGTTAACATTTTCTTTGACTGATATATTGATTTCTTCTATCTCATCTTCTATGCCTGAGATTACTTTTCTCATTTCTTACATTTTGTACGTGATGTTTGCATCTGCAGTTTATGTTCTCTTACCTAGATTTCCCACATCCAGAGTTCTCTCAGTTTTTATTTTCTTTATTGCTTGTATTTTCATCTGCACATCTTGAACAGTTTATTTGTCTTCACCTATTTGATTGTATCTTCCTGTATTTCTTAAATGATTTAACATTTCTTCTTTAAAGGCCTCTCTCATGTTTCTTAAAATGGAATTTAAAGCCATTTTCTTGTGCTTTTGCTGTGTTTGGATAGACATCCTGGGCTTTCATAGTTGGATGGCTTAGCTCTGTTGGCACCATATTGCCCTAGCTCTGGCTTTTGTTAGCTATGTTCTAATGCTGATCTTTACCTAGTTTAGGTTATTATAGGTTTAGATACTGATTTCTGAGTTTTTCTTTATTGGATGGGTGGTTTTATATCTGTTTTTCCCTTGGTTTTGTGTTCTAGATAGTCTTTGGGGTTTCAGATGCTAACCTTGCCTCTATAGTTCCTAGTACTAGTATAGCCTGGGGTCCCTGATACCAGAGCAGCCTCTACGAAAGCACATGGCCTTTTGGATTGGAAAATGGAATTCAAGGCATGGGATGGAGTTTACAACTCTTGGGTGTGTTTTAAGGGCAACTGGCAGGTAAGGCCTTGGGCCAGGCCTCTTATAGTTGTCCTTGGTTCTGGCAGGCCTCCAGGAAAGCAAGTAGAGTTGTGGATCAAAAAAAGTAGCATACAGGACAAGGTACAGTTTACTGCTGTTGGGTGTGCTTTATGGGGGCTTGGCTGGAATGAAATTCATGTCCCTACTTCAGAGCTTGCCTGAGTTCCCTCACAGCATCAAGCAACAGTACTCAAAGGAAGTCACACTGAACCATTCAAAGTCTTCTCAACTACAAAGCTTGTAAATTCAGTTTTAAAGGCACAACAGCTTGTGTAAAACATAACCTTAAGCTATCAGCTCTGAAACATGTCTTTAGACTAAGCTGTGATCAGCCATTCTCACTGGAAAAAACAACAGATTTTAATTTTACCACTAACAGTGCTCAGGGCTACCAGAGTCTTTCACATTTTACCATGTACATTATGCACTATTTGAATATTTTAATGAAAAAATGCCACTGGAAATTAGTTCATTAAAATATACTGTTCAAACTATCAGCTACAGAAATGTGTCCCAAAATAGCAATAGATGATGCTCTCAGAGATATGATAATGATATAATATATAGAGATTTTAGAACAAAATATTCATTGTTTTCCAATAAACAATAAATGGAATTTATTTAAATTTCCATAATTTAAAATAAAAGTATTGTATTTATATCAAATTATCATTTTAACAAAGATCAGAGTCTCTAATATTTATTGTCGTGTTTAGTGACTCCCAGTTTCTATAAACACACAATAAAACAATTGTACTCTACAGATCATATACTATTTCTGTACTGACTTAAGATCATTTTTAGCATCTTTACACTTGACCTGTGAAAGGAAATGAGTTGTCTAATCTGACTAACTGTAGGACCACAGAAAACATATAGCATGTTTTTACTGCTTTACTTCCTCATAGAGGAGGTCACTATTCTGTCTTAGCTCAGGGAACATTAGAGCTAGTGGACGCATAAAGATTTGCTCCTGACAGTGCTAAGCTTTGCTTATCTGTAGACTGTACTGTGTACCCATTTCCTCCAAAGTAAATCTTCCTCCTAGAGATACATGGAAACCTCCTGAGCGTCACAATTATACACTACTTCTGTGCTATCCAGATCACTCTCTTTCTTTCTCAGTTTCATGGCCTCTTTTCCTTTGTTTTAGAAAATGAGATATCATTAAAACAAACAAAACAAAAATCACACTCTGGAGTCTCATAAAGTTTATAAGCCTTGGGCATCTTAGCATATTATTAGATTTGGAGGGTCCTCCTCCACATTCTATAAACAGTTAGATAATGGCTGAAGAGGAGACATTTTGGTGGAGCATTCTGGAAGCTGGGCAGGTGAATCAAGGCTATAACTGCTGTGAGTCAACGCTCATGCTAGGATGGATGAAGTTTTCCTTATTATAGCTGCTCATTAGTCACCGATGCCCTTACAGAGAGCTTGTTACCTAACTCTCTGAAAGTAATTCTATTAATTCCATGGGTTCAACAGGTTAGATGTTGATGGAATTATTTCTGTCATTTGTTCCTGTTTGGAGTAAACAGATGTTTTCTTGCAGAAAACTTATGCATCATATGAATTTCTGTGAACGTAATTTGTATTAACAAGTTGGTTTTCAGGTGAAATGAGGAAACTACTAAAACTATACATAAATTCCGTCTCAAGATAATATGCCATGACCAGATTTAACAGTCTGCCTACTAATTATTTTGCTTTGTAATTTATTTCTTTGGTCTATTTTCAGATACCTTTTAGGTTTATATATCAGATATAACACACATACACACACAAGCACACACACATACACACACACACACACACATAAAGAGACAGACAGACAGATTATTTTTAACAAACAAGTTTTCTAAGAAATTAACCATGAAACAACTGATGCTATTAAGTTAAATTAGATGTATATACTTCTTCCTAGAAGAGTACATGCATCATACAAACAAGATTCCTGATCTTACAAGGATCATCAGTTCTAGGTAAGATACATCAGTTTATTTCCACTCTAGTAGAGTTCATTGCATGTGAAGATGGGTTAAAATCATCACAAAAGTAGAGGGAGGGAGAAAAAGGAGGAGGGACAGGAAGGAGGGAAGGAGGGAGAAGAAGGAGGGGGAAGGTTATAATTTGTATATCTATGTTTCTGTTGAGAACACAGTCAAATGCATGTTGTGAAGAGACATGTGTGGAGGTCAGAAGATAACCAAGGGTATCAGTGATTGTCTGCCAGCTAGCATAAGTCCAAGACACCTATCCTTTGTTGCCATTCATATAGCCAATCTGGCACAAGCACTCCTAGTGTTCTTACTAATAATTCAGAAACATCATAAATATAACATACCCACACCCACATGCTCAAGGGGACTACTGTATTTTGAATGACTAAAACTATCTTTGATGTAGTTATAAGCTAAAGGGCATATGGGAAAATAAGTTGTAACATATCTATGTTAATTCTAGGCAGGGGGATTCTAGTGATAAATTATTTATAAAAGTTAAAGATGACACTAAAGGGCTCTCCCTGCCTATTAAACCTAGATGTTTTCTAAACACAGCTTAACTTCAAGATGTTTTTCTTGTCTTTTCTTAGACTTTATTTCTCTAAGAACATATCAATATAAATAAAGATTTACTCTGTTTTCATGATGTTTTAGAATAGATATTTCCTATTTAATTTCCTACCTCAAGAATAGTGAAGTATTAAGTTTAACTTTATGAGAATAAAATTTATTAAGCTGCTGATATAATTAATGACTTATATCTAATATTCATATGAAGAAAAGTGATTAAAGTTTCATGTGAGCTACTTTAAAAGGTCCTGTGGGGTCACTTGTACTGTCACAAGAAAACCAAACAGAAGGAACTGAGAATATCTTTACCGTCTGGATCTAAGTAATACTATAGCCTTTTCCCAAGAAGTGAGCATGAATATCTACAGAATGTAAAATGGCAGTGGGAATTGCCTTCAGGGGTGTGTCAATAACTCTACAATCACCAGCTTTTGAGAGAAAGCAAATATTTAAGAAACATTTTTTAAGCCTAGATTTGACACATTTATTGTTTTCTATGATAAAATTCCACTAAGAATGATATTAAGATTCCAACATAGATGATGCTGGAGAAGAGTTTAGCTCCAACAATCTACAGGAAGCTATGCTACAGAATTTTTCTACACCTCTGAATGTCTACTAGAGGAAAATATTGTATACAGTTTGCAGAGTTCTGGAGGAGTAGGGTAATATGTGGGAAGAAACTAATATTTCCATTCAAATAAGACAATCTTGCCAAGAGGGCAGGTGTCATCCACCAATAGGGTCATGTAAAACAAATTTTTACTCCTAAACCCTCCTCTGAAACACTTAAGAGGCATGTTCCCTTCATGGCTTGTAGACTTCTCCAGAAGAAAACAGCTGCAGCAGTTCTGAGTATGTTTCTCCCTCACAATGATGTTATATTCTTGGTTTTGTTTCACAGGTAATCCTGGCATTGCCTTCCACAAAACCACTCTCCCTTATGTCAGGTCAGGAATAACTGGAGATTAAAAAGTTAAATCTCCTTTCTACAATGTTTATGTATTAAATCAAACTGACTGTCATCCTTTTTATCAGCTATTTATGGCATAAAGATATCCTATTAAGATTAACCATTTTAAAGACAATCTGACTATGTTCAATGTTCCTAGAGAATTAGACTCTCTCTAAAATACAATACATGTAGCTCAGATAAATTAGCTTCAAATTCCACATTAAAATGAATTGTTAAAACTGTTATAAATAGACTTGCCACAACCACTCATCATCTGCTTTCATCTTCAGAATTTACACAGTATTCTTCCTTAGGGTGACCTTCACAGAACAATCGCTTATCTTGCAGCTGTGAACACAAGGATCACCATTCTCTCATGGGTTTACTTCAGCTTTGGAATATTCCATATGTTAAGTAATATTGTCTGTGTGAAAGACCATAATTCAACAGAGTAGCACAACCTTGATGCTTGAGATTATTCGTTGTTTGTTTAACAAAAAATGTTGGTTATTAAGTCTGATTTTCTGATGATTCACTGTTTTCCCTTCTACCTCTCAGTAGGTCCCCATAGAATGCCTATCCATCACTGAGCAAACAAGTCTTTAGATACTTAGAGGTGTCTTGGTGAGGGTGTAAATTTGCATCTTGTTGAAATTTATGCCCAGAACAAGCTGGGGGCTAAGCGAGCGGGGCCAGAGGAGGGAGAAGGAAGGGGGGAAAAGAAATCTTATAATTTTAAGATGTTAAGATATAAACCATGTCTAAGAGTATAAAAAGTACTGGGCACTAATCCTATTCTAATCTAAAGCTTTATTCTAGTAGTCTTTTCATTAAAATAAAAATAAAATAATTGCTATTTGTTACTACTAGTTTATCAAGTGTTATTTCATTGGCAAATTCATTCATTCTTAGAACAATTCAATTCAGTTTTCTTATTCATTATCATCATAAACAAATTTTATAAGTTATTTGAAAGTATTATTCTCAAATTGACATTATTATGCTATTGAAACAACAAATAATAATTATTATAATGCTCACAAATGGAAAACTATATAATAGAACACATTACATTTTCAACAAAAAATTATGTAGTTTCATTCTTGTTTAGATATTTTCATCTGCTGGTCAATTATTTAATACAAGTTTAATAGGTACCACTTCATATTACTTGCTTTCATTTACTAATGAATCTGAAAAAGTATACTTTAATGTGTAGAGGAATTTTAATCCAGCAACATGGCTTTGCTGGCAAGGGATTACACCCAAAGATTGTGAGATTTGACTGTAATGCAGACACATCCTTAGTGCATACCTTTAATATAAAATTAGTTTGTAAAAGGAAGCAAACATATTTGAAAGTGATCTCTAATTGAGGGGCAGACAAAGTGATGGATCAGAGAAAGATTTGACAGAATGGATCAGAAAAAGACACACCCAACTCTCATGAGAACAGCACAGAAAAGAGAAGTTATTAAAGAACAGATCAGGGAGAGGGTATTCAGTTAGTCAATCAGCTGGTAGTCAAAGCAGTGAGTACAGTGCAGTGGAGTTAAGTTTGCTCATGAGTTCATGCAGTTCAGTGAAGGTCAACAGAGGCAGTTGAAGACAGAGATTAAGAAGGAGTCAGAAGATTAGAACAATTTGTCAGAGTTTGTTTGAGGCCAAGAATAGCTGAGTTGAATCAGCTAGCCAGAGTTCAGAAAGAGCAAAAAGTGTAAGCTTATCCAGTATCAAGCCTCCGAGATGAGTAAAAGCTACTATTACATTAATAGATTGAATTGCATTGTCATTTTAATAAATAATTTAGAACATAAAATATATTTTATGATAAATAAAAATTAAAAATGTATTATGAGTTCAATGTACAAGAATCTATATTGCAAAAGTTTAAAACACTTGTTAAACAAAACAACAACAAAAAAGTCAGTATTTGTTCCAGTATAATTAAGGATAGTGATTATGAAATTTCTCTCACATGGTTGTGTTTTCACACACATGTGTTGATTATTTTATGTTATTTTCTCAAACCTAGACTATTGAGTCATTTTAAGAACAAATCAATAAAAATAATTCCCAAGTAATTAAAAACTATTTCAGACTACTAGTATGAGTCACTTTCTTCTTAGAAAATTAAGGCTGTTACATTATCATGAATGTTCAAAACTGGAAAGGACATTATTGAAAGTTCACAACAGATTCTTAGAATATACATTTAATGAAACTGGGAGCTTCAGTAATAGTTATACTGAATGATATTTTGTCACTAGTTAATTCACCCATCAGAATTAACAACCTCTGTTCTTTTCTTTTCTTTCTTTTCTTTTCTTTTCTTTTCTTTCCTTTCCTTTCCTTTCCTTTCCTTTCCTTTCCTTTCCTTTTCCTTTTCTTTTCTTTTCTTTTCTTTTCTCCTCTTTTTTAACCAGATACAATTCTAGTAAGTATAACTGGAGGAATTAAGGTAGCAGTTTTTCCATCAGTGATTTTGGATATTCACATTTTTATATGGTGGTGTGGATAGCCATGGTCTTGTATTTTGATCCTAATTCTGCTTTCCTGGGAGGTGCTACAGAGGAGTGAACAAATGACTTCTTGTGAACCTTCTGCCCAATTTAATTTGTAAAATAAAGGCAAGAGCTATTGATTGGGCAGTAGAGGTAGAGAGGAAAAGTTTGAGGGAGGAGGAAAGAGAGGAAGACAACAGAGGGAGAGGTGGAAGGACAATGGAGAAGAAGCAAGTGACCTGGAAAAACAGCAAATTATAAGGGATCTCATAGGTGGGGAATAGAGTAGTGTAGTGGTAAACCTGCCCAATCTAGGTGTGCAGTTTGTATTCATAATATTTGAGTTGTGTTTTCATTGATCAGACTTATTTGGGTTGGAGATTTACGGCAACAATATGAGAATGAAGAAAATAAACAGAATCAACTGAATCAAGGCCATGTTGTGTTAGTTTATACACAAAACTCAATGTTAAGAATTCTAGGACAAAATGGATCCTTCCTATAAATACTGCAATAGAGATTCAAATATTAAGGAGATATCTGAAATAAAATTGAAAAACTAGAAGAGCCATGATTAGAAAGAGAAGTTTGGTTTAAAATGTGCTTAGGAGCATACCTAGTCTACACATATCTACCTCCATGGACTGAACCTAGGCCTCCCTGCACATATGTTGTAAATGTGCAGCTTGGTTTTCATGTAGGTCTCAAACATCTGGAGTGGGGGCTATCCCAAAACATGCAGCCTGTATATGGAGTATGGTCTTCTAAAAAAAAAAAAAAAAAAAAAAAAAAAAAAAAAAAAAAAAAAAAAAAAACAGTTGTTCAGTTAAAAAAAAATAAAATAAAATAATATAAAATGTGCTTAGGAATTATGCCATTATAGTGAAGTGGCAATAGTCAATTCTCTCCTAAGATCCATGGTTTTGCTTTCTGGGTAAGTTAGCTAGGTTTCTAATACTAATCATGGGTTCTCACCTGTAGGGTCAGCCAGAAGTTCAACTATTACAGCTGTTGTTTACCACCAACATGTGTATACTAATCAATGCAACCAAACAGGTACCTTGCCATGCTGGTTATTGTTGTGGTTGATGGGTATTACAGATGGGTAACATTATTACCTTCTTCCATTCCTTGATAGCTTACGTCATATTTTGTGGTGACATGAAAACTAGATCACAGGAAAGAGTGTTTCAAGTTATAGGCGGATCAAATAATCTAAAGCTTGTTTCTTATGTGACTAGTGTAGCCAACAAGAGAAGTGTATCTTCAGTCTATGTATGGTACCCAAGGTTAACACAAGAATTCCACATTGCTTGGGAATCAATCACTTGGATTACCCCTATCAACTATTCTAAAGAGTATTTCTAATGCCTGGTGCTGGGGGTTTTGTTAGTATAGTTGTATAGTATATTTACATATATAATACAATCCCAATCAAAATATCCAAAACCTTCTTCACAGAAATTGTAAAAAAAAATAAAACAAATATTCATATGGAATTAGGAAAGATCCTGGATTGTCAAGGAAATCCTTAAAAAACAAAACAAACAAACAAAACCAACAAACAAATCCCTGAATACTGGTCAGCTTGTCATTACAGATGTTAAGACACATTATAGAACTGTAGTAATAGTACTGGTATTGCTACTGACACAAAACAGACATGTAGAATAATGGAATAAGTAGAAGACCAAAACATGAATACTCATAAACACAGCTAGCTGATTTTGAAAATATGCAAATAAATAAATTAATAAATTAATTAATAAAAAATCTACACTTAAGACAAAATCTTCAAGAAATTTTTTTGACAAAACTGCATGTCTATAAGCAGAGGAATAGAATTGAACCCAAATGTACATAAAAATTCCAGCCATCTGCATTAAAAAAATCACATTTTGAAACCTGAAATGCTAAAACTACGAGAGGAAAACATAAGAAGTGCACTACAAAGACAGGTAGAAAAGGATTTTCTGAACAGCAACTCCATTTTCCAAGGAATTAAGTAAAATAATTGGCAGGTTAAGATGTCATGAAGCCAGTTTCTGTACAGCCAAGAAAGCAACACATAAGGTGAAGAAGAATTGAACAGAGTGGAAGGCAAACTTTGCCAGGCATAATTCTGAACATGGATAAATATTCAGAATTTTAAAATTGGGTTAGCAATCTAAAGAGCTCTCAATAAAAAAAGGTGAGGCTAAAAATACTTCAAAAAGGATTCATTACCCTCTGCAATTAAAGAAATGTAAATGATAGTAACTTCTGGATTTCAATTCACCTCAGTCAGATAGGCTAAGATAAATGACAGCAAATGCTGGCAAGCTTATGGGCAAACCTGCTGATTTGATTGGAAACTGCTATAGCTGCTCTGAAACTCAGAACAGAAAATTCTCATGAATCTGAAACAAACAAACAAACAAACACCCCTACCATATGATCCAGTTATACCATTCCTTGTCACATACCTGTAGGTTAAGATTTTTCAAAGCCTACATTATTCAGAGTTCTTTAAAGCTTCAACCTCCCTTCTAGCCAACCAACCAAAGGTAGGAAAGATGGTTAATAGGACAAGGGTTTTGTGTACATGTTTAGATGGGGTGATTACAATCTTCATTGTCAGGATATCAGCTGTCCAGTCCAATAGCAAACACCAAACACAAGCCAGTAGCAGCCGTTCAATCCACCAGAAACCACAAGGCTGCTCTGAATTGGCATGAATTGGCATGACTCACTAAAGGCAGCAAGAAGCAGACAGAGTACCATGAGAAGTTCTTTGGCACATATCTATCTATCTATGAAATCATGACAAGTGAAGATCAGTGAAGCATCGCATAGCAAGCAAAGACCAGTGAAAACCAGCAAAGCATTGCAAGTCATAGCAGTCCAAGAGCAGCTTCTCACTGTCTGTGGAGTACTAATTACCTTTCCTAACATCACGGATCCTCTCAAGGGACTGTTTCAGCAAAATATCCTCTCACAAGACAGCTTCCAGAAAAACACCATGCGACACAAACTGAGTCTTCAAGAAACCAGAAATTTCCACTTGACATAGCCATTGGAGTTACCCTCATATTCCACAATTACTATCTCAGCCATGTTTACTCTGAATAAAGAAAATGCAGTACAGATACATGTATACAATGGAATACTATTCAGCAACAAAGAAAAGTGAAGTCAGAAAATTTGCATGCAAATATATGGACTGAGAAAAGATGGTTTTCACCAAGATCCAGAAAGATAAATGTTGCACATTCTCTTATCGGTGGTTCCTAGATACAGCTCTGCAGATATACATGTACAATAAGTGTAATTTTGGGAGGATTTTCTTCTGCCCTCTTTGTATCCAAATAACTGCAGGGCTTTTTAATACCTGCTATATCCCTTTCTATCTCCCAAATAACTTACACGGGGGACTGGTATTTTTATTAACAAGAGGAACACTTAATCTGGGCAGGTTCTGAGCTATTCTAACCCTCTAACCCTCTAAATTGTTTATTTCCCAGCCCTATGGTCCTTTACCTTCAATCTGTTCTTCCCCTGGCTTGCTCTGCTCCGTGTGTGTCTGTACTCTCACCCCAATGCATCCTACTGTTCTCTGCACACAGTTTCTCTACTTCTTCTCCTCATAGTCTTTTTTTCTCTTTCAGCTCTCTAGGACACCATCCCTCACCCATCCCACCCCAACTTTGAACCAGAACTTCTACTCTATTCCATTCTGCCCAGCAATTGGCTAATCAGTCTTTATTGACCAATCAGAAGGCGATGGAGAAGAATGTTTCAGACAATTCACAATGAGACAGGTGATGCTTCATAAAAATAACAATATCAAAGTCAGGCCTGTAGTCACCTCTCTGCTGGTATAGAAATCAACATTGGAATAATACAAGGATAATCTTTACACAGGGCCACAAAAATATCTCTCCAACATATACAGTATGAAGTAACCATAGCAAACAGGAAATTCTAAAGGGACCATAGTTGTGTTTGTGAATGGTGAGAGTGACTTGGCAGTGAAAACATCAGGATATAGGTTGTATGAAGGAAAAAACAGGGACGTGGGCAGGGAGTTCCACTGGGGAAGATTAAGGAGGAAGGGTAGGAAGAGAGACAAATAATAACCCAAGATGTCTAATTAAGCCATAAGATTTTATGTACCTAAAATCATACATAATACAAATATGTATTTAAGAATGTTTTGACTTTGCTTATTTTACTTTTTATTCACATTATAACAATCCCCTCTCCTCCCAGTCCCTCTTCCCTCACATAGTCCTTTCCCCATTCCTTTGAGAAAGGGGACAGTCCCTCCTTCCATAGCAACCCATGCTGGCACATCAAGTCACTGCAGGTCTAGGTGAATCCTCCTGGACTGAGGCTAGACAAGGCAGGCCAGTTAAGGGGAACAGGATCTATAGGCAAACAACAGAGTCAGGGAAAACAATCCCTCTAGATTTGGGGGAATACTGCATGAAGATTACGCTACATATTTACTGCAAATGCTTGTGGGGCCCCAGTCCAGCCCATGTAAGCTCTTTGGATGGTGATTCAGTCTCTGGGAGCCCCCAAGATTTCAGGTTACTTAACTTTGTTAATCTTGTGGAGCCTCTATCCCCTAGGGGTTCCTCAATCCTTCCTGCAACATTTTTATTGATATATTTTATTTATTTACATTTTAAATGTTGTCCTCCTTCCTAGTCTCCCCTCTGCAAACTCCTCCACATTACATTCCTCCTCCCCTTTGCCTCAGTGTACTCCACCACCTACCCTCTACCTCCCTCCTCACTCCTCTTGTATTCTCCTTTGTTGGGGCAATAAGCCTCCACAGGACCAAAGCCCCCCTCCCGACCCTGCTCATTGAGGCCAGGTAAGGCAATTCTCTGCTATATATGTAGGGGTAGCCATGGATCCACTCATGTATACTATTTGGTTGATGGTTTAGTGCCTGGGTGCTCTGATGGGTCCAGCTAGTTGATATTGTTGTTCTTCCTATGGGTTCGCAATCCCCTTCAGCTCCTTTAGTCCTTCCTAACTCTCCCATTGGGATCCCTGGGCTCAGTCCAATGGGTGGCTGTGAATATCTGCATCTGTCTTAGTTTCTGGCAGAGCCTCTCGGAGGCCAGCACTACTAGGCTCCTATCTGCAAGCACTTCTTGGCATAAGCAATGGTATCAGAGCTTGGTGTCTGCTGATGGAATGGATGGGGTAGTCATCTGGATAGATATATGCTCAACTATGTTCATAGCAGCCTTATTTTTGATAGCCAGAAGTTCAAACAACCCAGATGTCCCTCAATGGAATAATGGATAAAAAATATGGTACATTTACACAATGGAATAGTACTCAGCTATAAAAATGATGACTTCATGAATTTTGCAGGCAAATGAATCAAAAATATCATCCTGATTAAGATAACCCAGGCCCAAAAGAACACATACAGTATGTACTCACTGATAAGTGGATGTTAGCCCCAAAGCTCACAATACCCATGATACAACTCTCAGACCATATGAAGCTTACCAAGAAAGAAGACCAAAATGTAGATGCTTCAATCACACTTAGAATAGGGAACAAAATAATCACAGGAGATAGTGGAGGGAGGGTACTGAGTGGGAGAGGGGAGGGGGAGTGAAAATAGGGGTGGGTTTGAGTACGGGAAGAGACAGGAGATAAATCCAGAGGGCCAGGAGAATGAATAAAAATATGGAGCAGTGGAGAGGGGGAACGGGGGGGGGGCGTAATACTAGAAAGGCCCAGATGCCAGAGATGTGAGAGGCTCCCAGGGCCCAATGGGGATGACATCAGGTGGTATACCCAACAAAGGGGAGATAGAACCTGTAGAGACCACCTCCAGTAGATAGGCATGACCCCCAGTTGAGGGAAGGGGCCACTCACTGATCTCAAAAATTTTAACCTAGAATTTTTTCTGTCTAAAGGAAAACCATGGATAAAAATGGAGCAGAGACTTCCTGCATCTTTTCCACAAGACTCCTGAGCTCCATCTAATGTTTACCTGTGATTCCATGCTTCAGGTTTGGTCAGCTTCTGGCGTAGCCTCTCAGAAGACAGTTATACTAGGCTCCCATCTGCAAACACAAAAGAGTATCATTAATAGTGTCAGAGATTAGTCCTTGCCCATAGGATAGGTCTCAAGTTCGGCCAGGTTTTGATTGGCTGTTCTATTAGACTGTTCCATCTTTGTCCCTGCACTTCTCCTAGGCAGGACAAAGTTTTGTGAGTTGTTTAGTGTCTTTATCTCTCCACTGGGAGTCCTGCCTCACTATAAAAGGTGGCCACTTCACTTTTCATATGCCCAACTGTTAGGAGTCTCCACTAGAGTCACCCTCATAGACTTCCTGGAGCCTCTCCCACCCCAGGTTTCTGAAATGCCCTAGGGATGCTTCCCTCTCTGCCCACTGCCATTACATTCACTCACCTAGCCCTCTCTCCCTCATTCTCCCAACACCTGATCTCCCCTGTCCTACCAGTTTCCTCCCTCCATGCATCTCTGATGACTATTTTATTTCCCTTCTGAGTAAAATTCAAGCATCCTCCCATGTACCCTCCTTACTATTTAGACTCTGGATATATGGATAATAGTGAGGATATCCTGGACTTTATGGCTAATATCCACTTGTCAGTCAATACATACCATTAATGTCCTTTTGGGTCTGGGTTAACTCACTTAGGATGATATTTTCTAGTTCTATCCATTTGTCTGCAAAATTCATGATATCCTCATTTTTAATTGCTGAATAGTATTCCAATGTGTAAATTCCCCCCATTTTATTTATTATCTTTGGTTGAGGGACATCTGATTGTTTCCAGTTTCTGGCTAATATGAATAAAGCTGCTATCAACATACTTGATCAGGTGCCCTTGTAAAATGGTGGAGCATCTTTTGTGTATATGACCAAAGAGGCATAGCTAGGTTGTGAGATAGAACTATTTCCAATTTTCTAAGAAACCCCCCATTTGAGTTCCAGAGTGATTGTACAAGTTTGCACTCCTACCAGAAATGGAGGAGTGTTCTCTTTCTCCAGAACCTCACCAGAATGGGTTGTCCCTTAAGTTTTTATCTCAGTCACTCAGTAGGATAAGGTTTGAATCTCAGAGTTGTCTTGATTTGTATTTCCTTGATAATTAAGGAAACTGAATTTCTTTAAATGTTTCTTGGCCATTAGAGATTTCTTTGTTGAGAATTTTGTTTGGCTCTGTACCCCATTTTTTAATTGAGCTGTTGGTGTCAACTTCTTGAATTATTTATATATTTTGGATATTAGCCCTCTGTCAGATGTAGGGTTGGTGAAGATCTTTCCCATTCTGTAGGCTATTTTGTCCTATTGAAGATGTCCATTGCCTTAAAGAGGTTTTTAGTTTCATGAGATCCAATTTATTAATTATTGATTGTAGTCCTGAGTTATTGAGTGTTCTGTTCAGAAAGTTGTTTCCTGTATCAATGCATTCAAGGATAGTCCCTCATTTTCTCTTCTAATAGATATAATGTATTCAGTTTTATGTTGAGGTCTTTGATCCACATGGATTTGAGAAATTTTTACATGACCTAGTTATGCAGATACATATAATAGGTTTATATAAATTGGACCAATTCTGCTAAAAATAATTGTATTTAAAAATTGAGTATATATTTAGTTACTTATTTGCATTCAAAGAAAACATGTCACAAATGAGATGTGTTTTTTCATTTTATACAAAAATATTAACCATGGCAACTGTTCAGTATGATATAAAATACATCATTCAATGATTTTTTCAAAGTCGGTCAATATTTTCATTTTATATTAGTCAATCTTGAAAATGACACTTTACAAAAAAAATATTCACATAACATATACCATGAATTTTTCAGTAAGGATGTATATATACGCAAGTACACATTTGTAATACAAATTTGTGGAGTCATTATTAGAAACATTTAAGAAGAAATTGTTGATACTACTTTCTTAAACGATGTAAAAACTCATTTAATAATTTTTAAAATGAAATGTAAGTCAAACAGCAATTTCTTGATCAAATACATAAAGAATACAGAGGTATGTAATTTAAAAGTTGAGAAATATTGGTAGAAAAACATTGAAAGCCTTTATTTTCAGTAATAAACCATTATGGTTTTTTTTTTTTTGAAAGAAAACACCATGTTTTCACAATAAAACAGCAATTCGTAGCATACAATACTTTCACATCTGCCCTGGGTTGTTTACTGCAGTGTTCATTGGTGATGCAACACGTGACCGCAAGGGCAGCTTAAAGTCTACAAAGCTCCAGGCTCAGAACAAAGGCTCCAGTGATGTCACAAAATGGAACATTGACATGCACTGCCAAAAAATACTTTGATTCATTGATTTTGACTTTGGCCATTGAACATCCAGAAAACTTTTTCACTGGCAGTTTATATGTTCAATCCAGAGTTCTGCTGTAGGCCATAGTGGGGCTGCAAGTTCTGCAGCTGTGATATTCAGAACAAAGAGACTAGTTGTTTAACGGGGATAACTTTGAAAACTTTGATGTTACAGGGTTTGATTCACTGAATGTCATAGGAATGGCTGAGGCAGGCTTTGCCAAAGGAATACAATATATCGACTTCCTTTTCAAAAGATCACTGATGCAAACTTGAAAAAGTATCTACTTTCTATATAAAGAACAGTGACAAAATATTTAGAATGTGAGCACTCTATAGTGTTCAGCAGTCACTGAAGAACTGAAAGGAAAGTTCCATGAGGACAAAGAGGTATAGAATAAAATGAGTAAACATAAGTTACATGGGTACATTTGGGGACAAAATATATTTTCTATGTAACTAATGTAGAATTCCTATAGAAAGTCAAGGAAAATAAGTGTGCTGTATTTTAAAGGGGGAAGAAAATCTCACATGGACACTTGGTAAGGTGAGGAGACTGGTTTGGGCACAGTCTGCAGTTTGCCTGTTCCCTGTGTCTGCACTCTTGATAAGCAGCCCTTTCCACAGCAGTGCTGGCTTCCTGCTTTCTCAGGACTAGCAGGTCTCATGGCTTTTCCTGGGCTTCTTATCACACAGTATCAATACAGGTGTGGCTCTGTTCAATTCTCATCAGACAGTATTTTGTGACTTTTACAGGAGATGACACTTAGTATAGCAGACAAATGTGACTTTTACTTAACAATTATACCATCATTGATGAGAACTCTATACCCATGTCTTGACTTTAGGAGGCTTTACCCACTACCTCAACAAAGGACATAGAATGCAAAGGACATGCACTTCTCAAGTAATTGGCAATAACTGTTATTTATTACTAGGACAATTATTTCTAGAATTCATGGAACATGTATTAGAAAAATGAGTATGTCTTCTGCACTCAAAAGAGTTAAAAAGTAGGGCACATGGCTGGTTATGTGAGAGCAATAGAGTCCTTTGACATGTCTTTTAATGTTACATACACATACATACTGCTGTGTTTTCTTCAGATTGGGCCAGGTGCATTATTAATTCTATTATCCTTTAATCAATATCAGAGAAAACCCTATGAAGAGTCAAATCTCTGTCCAGTGTGCTGCAGGAAGTCCTGACTCATGAACTGTTCTATAATAAATTGTATGTTCTAAGCAAAAGCAAGCATGTTGCTCGGCACTATGGAGCTGGGACACGTTCATTTGGTTGGTTTCTCTTTCTCTTTTATTCATCAGTGTGTTTGTGGTGTTTTAGTTGTAAGCTCCTGTATTTTCTAGGGAAAATCCATACTTCTGCAGTGACATTTCTATTTTTGCCTCACCTCTTGCTGTGAAGTTGTGTGGCTTTCTATACCAGCACTTCTTATACACAGATCATTGTACTATACAGGTATGAAACACACAGATTTTGGTTGCTGCCTCAAGACTGTGATAAAAGTTTTGATTCACAGTATACAGTAGAGTGTGGCATTCCTCAGGAGAAAATATATAAAATAGGTAAATGAGGAGTTAAGGTAGGAATGCTTTCTCTTCTTGTGGATGAGAGCACTCTCCTTTAATTTTTTTAATTGGATATTTTATTTATTTACATTTCAAAGGTTATCCTCTTTCCTGATTTCCCCTCTGCAAACCCCTATCCCATCCTCCCTCCCCCTGCTTCTATGAGGCTGCTCCCCCACCCACCCTCCCACTCCCACCTCACCACCCTAGCATTCCCCTACACTGAGACATCAAGCCTTCACAAGACCAAGGGCCTCTCCTCCTGTGGATGTCTGACAAGGCCATCCTAAGTTACATATACGCCTGGACCCATAGTACCCTCCATGTGTACTCTTTGGTTGTGGAACACTCTCCTTTAAAATACAAATATTTTCATTTTCTTTGCTTATGCCAGTTTAATTTCAGGAAATGTAATTTTTTTTCCTAAGCTCACAATGGTTCTTTAAATTCAGTTTCATGTCTAATAACCATCACAATATCAATGTGATACTGAATTAAAATTAAATATGAGGTTGTCCTAAAATATAATGTAATATATCATATTTGTGAAATGGAAGGTACATTGTGTACAAACCAGGGTATCTTAGGAGATTTATTTAATATTGCCAGAAAGGCAGAAACCTGAAGTTAAAAGTCACTAAGATTCTGGTTCTGGGAAATAGGATCTGAGTCACACCATCATGTAAATAACTACAATTAACTAATGCTATTTTCAAAGGTGTATATCATAAAGGAAGAAAGCTATTTAGAGTATTAGATATACCCATTTATGCAATGTTCATTTGTTCAAGAAAATAGAGCATTATGGATATACCCTTTCATTTGCAAAATTGCGTTAGATTAGAGGATACATTACATGACCACCTCATATGCAGAAGTCATTACTCTGGCCATTTCTATCATTTCCCTTAAGTTATAGAGTTGCCATGTTCAAAGTTGAGACTAGGTCATTAGAAGCTGTCCCTGAAGCCGTGTATTTTGCTTTCTTTACCATGCACCTCCATAATTGTGCTAACAAGAATCCCTCAGGCTTTTGGTTAGCCAGTGACAAACAGAATACACTGTAAGGTTCCTTCCAGTGAATTAGAAAAAAGCTACATCTCTGGTAAAGGAAGGATTGCACAATTTCTGGACACTCCATTTTCTGTCTCCACTTCTTTTATTTTTCTTTCTCCTTTACATATTCCTCTCACACTGAAGCTCTTTAAATAGAGATTGGAGAAGGAATGCCACTATGACCATTTACTGAGACAGATTTCAATAAACCTAATTACTTCTGCCAGTTTTGTTCTTAAGGTCTTTTATTACCTTTAAATGTAAAAAGTCTGAAGTTCTTGGAACAATGAGGCTAAATTGGGAGAGAATATAATCAGAACCTACTATGTGATTGGTTGAAGGATTTTATTTTCACATTGTTTCCCATGCTCTTATGGGTTTGAGATTTCTCATATACAGCCTTTATTTTGTAGTTCCTGTTGCAGATATCACTTATGGGTAAAGTAACTGTTGAATGATGCTAAATATTCTGTGTAATTGTTTTAGCAAACAATTCTAATTGTCACTCTGATTGTTCTATAGTTGTCTATGAATGCTATCAGAGGACATCTGAAACATACTTTCAACATCTCATCAGGTTGAGTCGATGCTCATATGTGAGACAAAGGAATGGAGATATGTTTTCCTTTTATGATTTTTTTGTATTCTGGTCAAAAATAATGTGGATCTTCTAAATTACTATAAAGGATTAGTAACTTCATTCCTATAGTTCATAGTGGCAAATGTATAGAAATATTTGGTCATGTGGCTGTTTACCAAAACAGGGTATACACTCTCCTACCTTCAAGAGAGAAAGTGATGTTGAAGTTTAGAGCAAATTAACCTGATTGTCTAAGTATTTGCCATAATATTTTTGTAGATACTCATCATCTGAATAGGGAAACCAGTTTTTGTTTCTGCTTTGCAAGAAGATTTATTTCCAACTTGTTAACTGAGCATTGAAAGACAATGTGAGAAGAAACACAATTCATTTTTTAAATTTTCAATGTTATAAATAATACTGGGAAAATCACCATCCTTGACCTCAAGCTGGACTACAGGATATAGTGATAAAAAAAACACACGGTATTGGTACAGAGACAGACAGATTGATCAATGGAATATAATTGAAGACCCAAAATTAAACCCACATAATTATGGACACTTGATTTTTGACACAGAAGCCAAAAACATACAGTGGGGAAAAAAGAAAGCATCTTCAACAAATGACGCTGTCAACTTGTACAAAGCTCAAGTCCAAGTGGATCAAGGACCTTAACATAAAATCAAATATACTGAATCTAATAGAAGAAAAGTTGAAAATAGCCTCAAAATCATAGGTACAGGAGAAATTCCCTGAAAAGGACACCAATGGCTCAGTATCTGAGATCAACAATTGATGAATGGGATTTCATTAAATCAAAAAGCTTCTGTAAGGCACAGGACATTGTCAATAGGACAAATTAGGACAGATTGGGAAAGAATCTTCACTAAATCTACATCTGAGGGACAATATCCAATATATAAAGAACTCAAGAAGTTAGACTCCAAAAAGCTAAATATTCCAATTTAAAAATGAGGTACAGAGCTAAATAGAGAATCCTCAACTGAGGAATCCCAAATGACAGAGAAGCACTTAAAGAAATGTTCAACACCCTTAGTCATCAGAGAAATTTAAATTAAAATAACCCTGAGATTCTACCTTACACCAATTAGATGGCTAAAATTAAAAATTCAAGTGACAGCTCATGCTGGCAAGAATGTGGACAAAGAGGAACATCCCTCCATTGCTTGTGGGATTGCAAACTGGTACAACTCTCTGGAAACTATCTGGCAGTTCTTTAAAAAACTGAAAATAGTTCTACCTGAAGACACAGCTATACTACTTCTGGGCATATATCCAAAAGATTCTCCACCATATCACAAGGTCACATTCTCCACTATGTTCATAGCAGACATATTTAAAATAGCAAGAAGCTGGAAGCAACACAGATGTCACACAACTGAAAAATGGATAAAAATAAATGTGGTTCATTTACACTTCGTAATACTATTCAGCTATTAAAAATGAGACCATCATGAATTTTGTAGGTAAATGAATGGAAGTAGAAAATATCTTGCTTAGTAAAGCAACCCTTACCCAAAAAGACATGCATGGCATGTACTCACTGATAAGTAGATATTAGCTAAAATGTTCAGAATACCCATGATACAACTCACAGATCTTAAGAAGCTTAACAAGAAGGAAGGCCTAAGTGTGGATACCTGAAGCCCACTTAGAAGGGGATCAAAGAAATAATGGAAGGAAGAGGGAGGGAGAAACCTGGGTAAGAGAGGAGAGTGGGGAGGAGAAAAGAAGAGGCATGATCAGATATGAGGAGAGACAGGAGGGACTCCCAGAGGGCCAGGAAAATGAATCAAAATATGCAGCAGTGGGGCATAGGGATCAAGGGGAACCTCTAGAAAACCCCAGAGACATGGAATGTGAGAGTCTACCAGAACTCAATGGGGATGACATTAGCCTAAATGCCCACCATTGAAGAAATTGAACCTGAAGAGATCACCTCCAGTAGATAAACATGGACAACAGTTGAGGCAGGGAACCACCCACCCATACCACCCATGTCCCAAATTTTAACCCAGAATTGTTTCTGTCTAAAGGAAATGTAGGGTCAAAAATGGAACAGAGACTAAAATAAAAGGCCACCCTGTGACCAGCCCAAATTGGGATCCTTCTTATGCACACACACCAAATCCTGACACTATTATGGAGGCCATATGAGCACATGTAGGCCGGACCCTGGCATGGCTGTCCTCTGAGGGGCTCTACCAGCACCTGACTGAGAAAGATGCAGATGCTTACAGCCATCCATTCGACTAAAGTTGGAGACTTCTATGGAAGAGTTAGATGGAGGATGAAGGACCTAACAGGTTTGGCAACCCCATAGGAAGACCTAAAGTATCAACTAACCATAACTCTGGCCCCTCAGAGCTCCTAGAGACTAGGCCACCAGCCAAAGAGCATACATGGGCTGGTCCATGGTCCCTGGCACACATGTAGCAGAGGACTGTCTTGTCTGGCCTCAGTGGGAGAGGATGAACCTAACTCTGTAGAAAATTGATGTCCCAAGGAAGGGAAACACTGGGAGAGGGATGGGTGGGTCACTGAGGTGGCTAGGGGAACACCCTCTCAGAGGCAAAGGACAGGGGCAATGGGGTAAAGAACTCTGGGAGGGGGGATTGGGAAAAGGGTCAACATATTGAATGTAAAAAAACTTATTTAATAAAAATAATCAAACATTACATTTTCTTCTTTGTAAATATGTATCTTCTTGAAGACACATATAATTATGAAATCAATTATTTTGTATATAAATTATGAAATATTTTAAATTAAAATTCATTGAATATATTTGACAATAAAAGATGTCCATAAAATTTACACCCAGGCAACTATTATTGGGCAGCAGCTGCTCATGGAAAATATTGATAGACCAGTTAAAAAGGAAATATTTGATTATTATTTTTATTAATTAACATTTGCCTCTTAGAACTACTAGGATAATGAAACTATTATATCAATTAGGCACATTTGTGTTAATTTTTTAAGATCTAATATATTGATTTTTTTCCATGTGAGATAATTTTGTTTGCAAATATAACTCATCTTTCTGGTTATTTCTAAGTCATCAACCCTGTTTCTTTACATCTTAAATGTTTGTAAAAGCAAAAATTGGTTGTCAATTTGGCACACATAGAAAGAGGAAATATGAGTTGAGTACTTGCTTCCATTTAAACTGGTCTGCAGCTATATCTGTGGAGTATTTTTAAAAATGTAGTTTCTGGGGAAGGACCCAGGGTGCTCTAGGCATTGCTATTCCTGAGAGAGTGGGGCTGGGTTCTACAAGAAAGTTAGATAAGCAAGTCAGTGAACTGGTGTGCCTTTAGGTCTCTACTTTGATTTGATTGCTTCTATCCCTGGATCTTTCATCTTTGTAAAAGTTAGTGTTCTCTAGATGAAAGGAAAGAATATATAGTCTTATAAAATTTAGTATATACTCTTATTAAATACAATATATTCTATACATACCTGTAACATAGTTACAGAACATATCATATATTCATACATATACTTATAGAATAAAATAAGATATTGTTATACATACAGAAAATTATATATACACACAATATGCATTACATACCTATACACATATATGAAATTTATTAGAATGGCTTACAGGCTGTGATCCATCATTGTGATCCAACAATGACTGTCTTCTAATGGAACTTCTAGGAAGCCAGACTGAATGTCTCAGCTGGTCTTCAGTATATGAAGGAATTCTGAAGAAGTAAATTCTAATGTCAGTGAAGGATTGAACTTGCTTGCCTCCAAGAGTGAGAAGAAGCAGGTCAAAGGAGAGCAAAAAACTTCTGCCATGTACATTATATAAGCTTCCAGGATTAAGTATGGCTCAGATTAAAAGTAGACCTTCCTACCTCAAAACATCTTGTTATAAAGGCAAAATTTTTCACAGGTGTGCTTAGCCATTTGGATTTTAGTGATCTCAGATGTATTCAAGATGACAACCAAAAATGGCCATCACACTCTTGGAAGAAGAAAGTATGTCTCTTAGATTTTTAAAAGACCCCAAAAGTTAAGAAACTTTGCATTTTAAAAGAGCTCTTGGACATTAAAAGCATGGTACTCTTTAAAAACTATGGCACTTTTAAAGTTTCTTTGCATTATTTTGCTGTATTTAACATAAGATCTTAGTGACAAGGAAAGGTTGGGCTTACAGTGCTTTGCTTGTATGTGAAGTTAACAAGGCATGGACTTAAGATGGCTCATCCTGTCAGTTGATAAATGCTCTAAGAAATAACATTAGTGGGGAAAATCTTCCTTCCTTCCTTCCTTCCTTCCTTCCTTCCTTCCTTCCTTCCTTCCTTCCTTCTTCCTTCCTTCCTTCCTTCTTTCTTCTTTCTTTCCTTTCCTTCTTCCTTCCTTCTTTCTTCCTTCTTTCTATTTTCTTTCTTCTTTCTTTCTATTTATTAAATTATTTTATTTATTTATATTCCAAATGTTGTCCTCCTTCCTGGTCCCCACTCCCAGAGTTCTTCATCTCCTCCCCAGTCCCCTTTGCCTCTGAGAGGGTACTCTCCCATCCAACCACCCACCCAATCCCCCCCAACACACACACAAACCAGCATCCCCCTTCCTTGGGGCATCAAGTCTCTACAGGATTAGGTGCATCCTTTCCCACTGAGCCCAGACAAGGCAATCCTCTGCTACACACATGCCAGGGATCACAGACCAGCTCATATATACTCTTTGGTTGGTGACTTAGTCTCTGGGAGCTCTGAAGAGTTAGGGTTAACTAAGATAGTTTCTACATCCCTATCTTGCCTTGAATTCCTGACTTCCCGTTTTATGGATTTTAACCTATAAGTGAAATAAGTTATTTCATTATATGTTGCTTTGGTATGACAGTTTGGTATCACAGAAATAAGAAACTAAATTAGGACAATGTTTGTGTATTTTTTCTTTACTTCATATTCACTTAATCTTGGACTCAAACACAACTTTTTCTTTTACACTTATTATTTTTTCTCACATACAAAGAAATGACTGTTAAGCCCTAACCTTTCCTTGTCACCAAGTTCTCATGCTAACATATCAAATTAACACAACTTTTAAAAGTCCCATAATTTTTTTAAAAGTAATACTTCACTGACTTTTGAACTATGATGTCTCTTGATTTGGGAATATCATCTGTTTCTTGTCATCAGGGCATTACTGAGATGGTACTGAACTGGGACACTCTCTTGCCATTTCCTCCAGAGGATCTGTCTACTCATACTTATCCTTTACATTGTCTTCTCTTTTAATCATTAAAAATGTTTCTTTGGAATTCTCCTCGGGGTTGCTTATTCCCTGTTTCTAAGAAAACTTACCTGGTCAAATGCTTTTAAATTACATCTAATGCTTAATGTCACTAAACATTTTGGACCAAATAGATGTCTGTTTTGAATTTCAAAATCATAAAAGAAAATACCTCACAGAACTGAATATTCCATAAGACAATCAAATAGCCCATAAAGCATCCAATTTTGCATATGCAAATTGCCTTCATTTTCAGAAAATTCTCTTTGCTTTCTCTTCTCACTCCAAGGTTTGTCATTCCATTGCTTTCACATTTTGACAAACCTTAGGTGTAACATTGGTTTTCTTTCAGGCAAGCGTGTAGTCCAAAGCATTTGCCCTTCCTTCACAATCTATCAGGAGGCTCATTCAATCTTTGAGAAGTTATTGCCACCACATCTTTCTAAGCATTACTTGATATTAAAGGTGATGAAATCACATTAGGTGAAAAGATGATGGGTACATGCATTGTTTCACCTGACACATACGTGGCATTTAAGCTTCTGAACTCCTCATAGCAGGACACCTGCATATAAAACCATACAAAGGACACTGGAGGATTTCTAGTGAAATAAACTTGAAGAAATAAATAGAAATATCAGTACATTTATTTTTACATGTTTAACATACAATATTGTAAATAATTATGTAATAATATGTAAAAATGTTGGCTTTAATGCACTTTTTCATCATTTTGATATATTCTTTCCACAAGTACTTAAAAGGATAATATAATCATGAGATGATAATTGGAAGCTGACTGGAATCTAGGAAGATTATCCTAATGAAGACTCCTAGTAAGAGGGATATGGAATCTCAACTGGCCATTTCTTGTAGCCAGGCAAAGCTTCCAGTGGAGGGACTGGGTTACATTCAATTGTGTTCTTGGCAAAGGACATCCAATGGAAATCCCCCAAACAACCCAGGCTGTTGCTAAGGTTAAAGGTTGCTGTATGCAATCTGACAGTGTGGCGCCATTCCTGAGGACCATATTGACACAACTCATTGAACAGGGAGAAATTAAGCTAGTGACTACATGAAGCCTCACTCTAGTCTAGTCTCTTTGGTGAGGAAAGTACTTTGTAGGCTACCGAAAAAGAAACATGGACACAACTCAGCCACAAACTGTTGACCTACAATCTTCTCTGACTGCAAAATATGCTAAGGCAATAGCTGCACAGAACTTGTGGGAATAGCCAATGAATGTCTGATTTGATTCACAGCAGGAACAAAGAATCCACACTGAAACTGTTGGAGTAGCCAAGAACAACAGACTAGATAGTCCAGAGACCTAGTGTAAAACTAAACAATACTAGTCAAAAAAATCAATAAAAGGATTTCTAATGGTACTCTGCTATTTTGGAGATGAATAACTAACTCATCTAGTCAGCAGAGAAGAGACATCATCAGAGAGGCTTCTTCCAGAAGCAGATAGGAACAGATGTAGAATTCCACAGTCAGACATGTGAAAAGAGTCTACTTAGAAAGTTTCCATCAGGGGAACTCGGCTGAGTGTTGACGAGTCGGAGCTGCAGGATCTGTCCGAGATGGCAGAAGTAGGAGGAAACACTCAAGAGGCTTCAGAACCAGAAAGGAGTACAGGGCATCTTGTGGTGAACACAGAAGGCATTCCCATCAAGAGCACAATGGACAATCCCACCACTACACAGTATGCCAACCTCATGCACAACTTCATCTTGAAGGCGTGGAGCACTGTGCATGAGATTGACCCCCAGAATGACCTAACCTTCCTTCGAATTGCTCCAAGAAAAATGAAATTATGGTGGCCCTAGATAAAGACTATTTCGTGATTGTGATTCAGAATCCAACTGAATAATCCACTGTCTTGGCTTCCTGTGTCATTCCTTAATTTAATGTCCCCAAGAATAATAATGTTAATCATGTCAGTGTGCACACGGTGTTGCCTGAGAGCCCATGTAGACCATGCCATTGATCAAGGGAAGCTCTGCCCACCCCACCAAGGAGTGCCTCTGATGACCCAGCAGTCAGTCCCTAGGACAGCTCAGTTCTCAGTTCCAGGCTTTAGAATGAGTGCTTATGGTGAGCCCCCCCCAGCTTCCTTCTGACCTTCAGTTCCCTTTGTCCCCTTGGAAAGCTGTTTTGTTTCTTAAACTAAAAATTACTTCAATCCCCCGCACCCCCTCCCAAAAAAGAAAGTTCCATCAAATCCATCTCACAGAGCTTAGGAAACTCTATGCAAAATGAGGCTGAAAGATTTTAAGATTCAGAGGGAATGGAAGACATTGGGAGAGAAGGCCCTCTAATCAATTAAGCAGGACACATATGAGCTCACAGAGACTGAAACAGAAAGCATAGAGCCTATATGGGTCTACACCAAGTCTACTCTATGTATATTATAGATATACAAAGGAAGTTCCAGCCTAGCCAGGGATAATACAATCCTGTCTCAAAAAAGAGGAGAGGTATTTAAAAGAGAAAGGATTTTTCTAAGCAAATTGCAAAAATCTAAGATGATTTACATACATTTTAGTTAGCTTTTAAATATGTAAGATCATAATACTTGACATTATTAAATTTGGATAGGGTAGGATTGAATGCAGGGCCTTACACATGCTTGGAGAGTCTTCAAACAGTGCACTACATCACAAGGTATAATGTTACTTTTAACATCAGCCATTATTTAAAAGTTAGCTTAAAGTGATTTTGGATTGATTCAAAAGTGCATTTGATACAACGGAGGATGCCAATAAATAGAGCAATGTTTAACTTTATTTAACACAAATCAAATGAAAATCCCAGGTGTGAAGGAAACCAGAAACAAATATAATATGTCTCTAACTTTGTTGACAGTATAAAATTAACAATTTCTCATGCTTTCCATAAAAAATTTAGTATCCATTTCCTCATCTGTAGTTTTAGGGTAGATCTATTTTTACCATTACATTTGTTATTGTTAAAGTCCAAGACTTCGTACAGTATCTCAAGATAGATGTTACCTACATTTATAAGTTTAATAATAGTCAATATTGTCTCATTACCCACAGAGAGAGAATATGAAACTGAAATTGTTAGATTGACTGTGGAAGGTGATAATGAATCTTTTTAAATTTCTCAATCCCTTAAGCTCTTCTCACAACATTTTAATAAAAGTATGATATCCTCATCTACACTAATCAAAAGGTCATTAATAAGTAATTGCAGTCGTTCCATGGAAAGCAAAATGTTTGCTGCTGAGAAAATAAAGATAAATAAGAGATGACTGTTTTGGGATCTCAACATTGTGAGAGGCAACATGAGGCTGAGATTTGGTTCTCTTACGAAACCTTAGCCAACAAGGACAAGGTTTTAGGTCCTGGAGTCAACCACAAAACCACTAAAAGGAAAAGAAAGAGATTCATCTAATGCAGGTCATGAATATACTTCTATACTCTCTAGCTAGTAGAATTTCATTTCTTGACAAATTTTTCTCATAATGAAATTGATTTAGTGACTTATTCAGTTTTTTGAAATATAATTAGGCACAAGTAACACTGCAAAAAGCCTATTCAGTTAAAGCAATCAAAATAATTGCACCTTAGTAATTGACATTAGGGAAATTGATGCCTAAATGAAGGAGACTTGATTAGAATTCTGAATTTTGAGAGAAGCATTCATATTCTATCTGAAAATACATAACAGTGTTGCAGACTCCATACAGAAGGAACTGCGGTGGACAAGTGAGCTTTCCGGTGTACGTCTGCACAGCTGTGACGGGTGTGGCCTTTGCCCCTGGCGAGTGGGAGGTTGTCTCTGGACTACTTCTTGCTACTGTTGTGTCTTCTCATGTTCATCATTACTAAATTCATCCTGTATCTAGCATGGTGTCAATAGTGGGGAGACCCTCACTGCCTATAGTCTGGTGTGACTGCTTCATTGGAAAAAAGCACAAGAAGCAATATTGAGCACATTTCCAGCCGAACTATATGAGATGACATTCATAGAATAATATTGTTTAGATGAATTAATGATTTTATAAAATTCTTGATTTGATTTAAATAATTTCAGGATGTTAGGATAGTTGGTAAGGAAGATGAAGGAGATGGTTTAGGTTGTTTTACCAGGAAATTATAATGAATATAGATCCAAGAGAAAAATGAGCCCATACTTTGTAAAATAGTGTGGACTATACAGGCAGAAAAGAAGCACTGTGAACTCTCATGTGTTATAAGCACATAGCTGCCCTGTGGAGAGAAAAATAAGTTTGATACAGGTTAATGATCAAAGAAAACATTGATTCTTGGTTGAGTCTGTGTTCCTTGATTGTGTGACCTAATGATGTGGTCATAATTTTGGTATGTACCATAAAAAGGGATAGACAAAGAAAGAATAAATGAGCCTATTCTGAGTTTAAAAATAGAAAAAAATGAATAGCCAGTTTAGCTTTAAAGGTTTCAAAAATGAGATGTACGACGATTTATTTCTTTGTGAATATAAATTGTTGTCAAGTAGCATAAGGGAAAACTAAGCATAAGAGACTTGGCTTGCTTACACTTTGTTAATCAGTGACAGAAAAATTATTGCTTTGGGTTAGGATGAGTGTGTAGAAAGAGAGATATTGGAAAATGTCCAGTTAGGTGTGGGTTTCAAAAGAAGAATATATATCAATAATCAGTTGTAATTTCCCTTCTCTAAAGATTTAAATATATTTTAGAAGAATATGTTTTATTGTGATTAGTTCTGGAGAATTTGTAACTTGTGGCTATGAGGTGATCATTTTTGTACATGGAGAATTTCTGTTTAGGTGGTATCAAAGGGCTAAAGATAAGAATAAAGTTCTGGAGCCATGCTTTACCACCAATGTGTGGGAAGTTGCCTGCTTCACCTTGCTGCCAACCCACATCCTCTTCTTGGTTAGCTGAACACATTGCTGGACCTGGCCTCAGGCAATACTGTTCACCATTAGAAATGGTTAAAATGGGCAAATCATTAAAGACACAAAAATTTTGATGATGATTCATAGATGTATCACTAATTAAAAGTAAACTTTCTGTATATTTCCATTAAATATATATGTTTTCACATGTTCTAATGTACTTGGAGACATGTAAATGAATAGGTATGAGGAAAGGTCCCTTGTTTTCTAAGTTTTGATTCTGCAATATATTATTAGCATATTTTACTTGATTAAACTGTAACAATAACAGATTTTCTCTTTTTTTTCTCTTTTTTTTCTTTTATACCATTTTAATTACATGCAAGTATTAAGGTCAATTCTAGGTTGAGGAAATAGCAATACAATAGATACAAATAGTCAAGGAACAACCAAGACAATAAAAACAAATAGTCGAAGAACAGTCATTTCCTTTCTCATGTTTCACTGACTACATTCAACTAGAAATACTAAAAAAAGATAAAAATTATATGCAGGTTTTATCTTATACTCTCTAGAGTAACATAATGAATTATCTTATACTGATTTCTCTGTCTAGCATAGTATTTTTTCCTTTTTTTCACATGTCTCTGCTTTATATAGTACATACCCACTGGTCACATAATGAGAATCTCATTTAGGGAATGAATTCCCTATCATTTTAGTGCCTTGTTCAATTCAAATGACTTTTATTTTACTTACTTGTGACCCTATATCTCAAGAGTCATGATACTGGCATTTTTATTATAGTATATTCCTATAATTCCTCTACTTATTAGCATTGTTATTGTGAATCTGCCACTCAGCCTGATTTATAAGGAATGTGTAGCTGTGGAAATTCATGCTATCCACAAAGAGAATAGCATCACAGGTGCAGATTATGTACTTGGCCAATTGTCAAATATTGATATACATGCAAACTGTGTGATTGAAAACCTGCATACCCCTTATACTCTAGTAACCTTTCTGTGTTGAATCAGGTATATTCCTAAATGTTACCCAACTGTCCATTCAGAACTGTTTTTATGTGATAGACCGACTGCACCATAGCAGCCTGATATGGAAGTTCTATGCCATACAATTTTACCTGTCCTGTTTAAAAGTTGTGATCACACTGAACTTAGGGGGTATTACGTTTACTTTCTCTATATAATTATTTTTCTCAGTATAAACAAAACACATTCAGTGTAATATATTTTCACCAAGCATACCAGCATTTAAGTATAGCTTTTCCCTGATGAAATTAGACTATGAATGAGCTACTTAATTTTAGTTTCAAAAGCATTTAAAGAAATTAAAATGGAATTTTAGAAAGTTGATATGTAAGTACAGAGGCTAAACATGGAATTAAACCAAGAAAACCAATTTTCTATTTTTATTCAGTAAGTGAGAGCAATTCATGGAGAAGTCTCATTTCCCAGTGAGTAGAAAAGTTTCTTGACAGAGTATTTTCAAGATCTCCTTTGTTTCTTAGGATATGATAGTTCTATATGCCACAGTGATTGCTTACTCTGCTATCTGATAGATTTACACTTTGTAATTTTGACCAAATTCTTATGTGCTCAGGTATTAGCTATCAGATCTGTAAAACTAGAAGTCTGATGTTGACAATAATGTTTTATATACAACAGATATGTTAAGATTATCAAGGATACCAAGTTATGAAAAATTTTGCAAAGCTTTCACCAAAAAGTATTCAACTAAGTTAGCTGTACACAACTTCATAGCATAGAACCAGTAATGAACTAAAATTCAAGGTAAGCTTGCAATTTTACACAGGAGTAAAATCATGCAGCACTTGGACTCTAGAGTAGGAAATTTGGAATAAAATCCCATTCAGATGGTCAGTGACCATCTTAAGGTTGGTCTACTACTTGATTTTTAAAATATATAGTAGGAAAATTAGACAAATTGAACATAAATGCACCATTAGCATTGTAATTTCATATTCATGTTGACATCTATAACTGTTGGAGATAGAAAAACCTAAAATATTAAATAACGAAAATGAGTATTAGCTAGAAGCTATTGGTTTCCATGGAGTAAGATAAGGACTATAGGTTTGAGTAGTTGATCATTCTAGAAATAATGATATACTCTGTGGAGAGTATACAGAGGAACCACTCACCTAGCCAGACACTTATAAGGGGGGGTAGCAGAATGAAAGTTTCATAGTAACTTTTAGGATGTGCTCCCCCAATGATCAGAAGAAATGCCTAGCCTCATCATTAAAGTCCTTACTACTTCCCACTTATGCTATTCTCCAGGCTAAGCCTTCAACACATGTATCTGTGGAAGACATCTCAGATCCAAGCCACAGCAAATATGTGCGTGAATAAAAAAAGACAGCATAAAAAAGAGACCTATAATGAGCTGATTGGAGGGCACACAGGGTCAAATAAATGCTACCAAAACTCACAACCTAATTCAATATCTAGGATGCACATAGTGAAAACTGAGAACCAACTCTTGATAACGATCTCAGACATCCACAAATGTGCCTTGCATGCACCACTGCATGGACAAAAATAGAGAGCAAAGAGTAAAAGGTTAACTTGAAGCTGGATTTTTGCTAAACTGGAATTTTGATAAAGCTTCAGCATTTTAAATTTATTTCCTAAATAAGTAGAAAAATTTTATTGTTTTAAATAAATTTGAGGAGCTGGAGAGATGCCTCAGAGGGTAAGAACACTGACTGCTTTTCCAGAGGTCCTGAGTTCAATTCCCATCAACCACCTGGTGGCTCACAAGCACCTGTAATATTATTCAATACACTTTTCTAGTAAATGTCTAAAGAAAGCGATGGTACTCATATACATAACATAAAAATAAATAAATAAATAAATCTTAAATAATTTTTTCTAGAAAAATGTATATACTGAAAATTATCCTTTTTATTTATTCTTCTGTATGCATTATGAATTCAGCTTTCCAATTCATGTTTAATATAGATCTTAACACAAGTTTTCAAACTGAAAGCACTGAAATATTTTGCACATCAAGGCAGTAATGACTAGAAAGACTGAAAGGAAAAATAAGCTTAGAAAAACTTAGTGAGGTTGCATGGAATTTCATCAAAGAATATCCAGAGTGCCCATGTGTAAGAAAGGCTTTTATTATTAAAAATGTACAAGTAAGGATATGAAAAAAATATAATGTAAAAATCATTACTAAGATGATGGATGAATTACTCTCTCTCTTCTGGGTTGTAGGGTTCTTGATAGCTACAAGTTGACTAATTATCATCATGAGCATTGTCTAAAATTAACTCCCGATTGACAAAAGAAGTACAGAGATTAGGGGATCTTGGTTTTTTTCTATGAACTCGGCAATTGGCATATCTGTCACCATGCAGCAAATGAAGATGATGCACACTTGGTGGGTGTGTTGTTGCCTCCCAAGCCTCTTGGCTTTGCTAGAGGAGCTCACTGTTACTTAGCAACTCAACATCAACAGATGTTACACACAACTAGTGGGCGTGAACCTGACCGAGAAAGTAGTAAGAGTATAATATTTCACTCAAAACCTTTTTAATTCTTAAGAAACTGAACCTTCATATGTTCATCTTACTTATGCTGTAGGCCACGGGAGTGCAGGGTTGATAGGCTTAAACAAGGACAATGTGAAATTTCATCAATGATGGCAAAACTGCCATATAAGTAAACTCTTGATATGAGTGGTTTTCTTAAAATTCACTCCTCATTGGAAATGTTAATATGAAAATAGAAAAATCAGTGTTGCCATAATTGATGAGTGTTGTAAAAGAACTAAACCAGTAAAGTGATTTAGTTGATTCTATCATGGCAATAGCACATAATACCCTGGGGTTACCCAGAAGAGCAGGACAGTGAAGCTACAGATGTGCTGGTAACTTTCAATCTGTGGTAAGTAATTATTGTGTAGTAAACAAGGGTGACATGCTGTCTATTCTATCTCAGATTCTGTGTGTTTGAGAATTACATATACTGAAATGATCATGATCGACTTTGTCACTGTGATGTAGTGTCACGTTAACTGCAAATGAGAAATTGTGACTGTTCTATCACAACTATTTAGTTGTCATGGTACTAAAGGAAAAGTCAGAGTTTTACTGATCTATGCCACAAACTACAGTCCAGTGGAGAAGAATTATCTTATTCAAAGCTTGTGTTTCTGTCACTATCTTGCTGACTTGTACTTAAAAATGGTAAGGCTTGATATGATCACACATGCTCTATACACTGAACTTGACACAGGTACATACACATCAGTGAAATTTCTATAAATCGTGGCTAAATGAAAGATAAACATGCTCATTGGACCTTAAATATATAATCCCTTCTTTACACAAGACAAGGAGTTATTAAGATATTCTTAATCATTGTTTCCTCAAAGTGCTTGTCTGGCTGGTGTATTCTCTAATCTTGTTTGCTGAGTGAAGTTTATCTTGATGACCAGAAAAACAGACCTCTGCAGCCAGGTCTACAGACCTACCTCTAACACTCATTTTTCTCTTTCATCAATACATACTGTCCATTATCACAGCATTCATTTAAGTGTCTGTATTGTAATTTTTCTGCCATAACAATCAGACGTAAGTGATTTTCACAAGGCAAGGGTTATTTTTTACAGTACTGTGTTTATCTTATAATCATTAATATTACCATTGACTTCTGTACCTATATCTGGCATATACAAGACTTTGTGAAAATTCTTCATGAAAAAATAGACTAAGAGAAATGAGAAAGACAGACAGAGAAACAAAGAAAGAGAAAAAATAAGAGTTAAAAAGGAATGGAGAGAAGGAGGAAGAAAGGGAGGGAGGGGAGAAGAAAAAAATTTAGGAGAAAAAATTTAATGAAACTAAATAAGTCACTTTATAAATATGTCATTGTGTTTACTATAACACTTGAAGCTCACAAATACAATGCATACTTTAAGGAAAAATTTTTAATTATCAGATCTACATTTTTCACATGATGTACAGAGTTATTTGTATGTATGTGTATGTGCATGTGTTTGTGTTTGTGTGTGCATGTGAGAGTGTATTTGTGTGACTGAGTGTGTGTACATGTGTGTGTGTGTGCATATGTGCCTGTGTGTGCACTTGTGTGTGTACAGGCTTGTGTCTGTGTGTTATACTTGTTAGGGTGAATGTCTCCGACTGACTGTGTGTGCAGGTGTAGCATACATAGGCACGTGTGTGTGAGCCTAGAGTAAACCTTTGGTGTCTTTCCTTTATCACTGCCTACCTTTGCTTATTTTGGTTTCAGAAAGGTTCCCTTACTTAACCCAAAGTTGTTCAGTTCCACTAGGCTGGCTGGCCAGTGAATCTCAGAGATTTCCCACTCTCTGAACCCACAGGGCTGGAGTTGCAGGAGTAACTTCCATCATTAGATTTTTAAACGAGCACCAGGAATCTTTCCTTAGGTCTTTATGCTTGTGACACAGGTTCTGTACTACTGAGCAGTCTTCCCATTCAATGATTTTGTCTTAAGGAGCATTTTTGTAGTCTCATGTTGACATTCATTTAAAGCAATTCTAATAGAATTGTGTTTACAAGTCTTCTGAAATGGAATATACACTGGCTCAGTGACTTGTAATGTGATATTATTTCACGTCTTCTTGTCCAGGTTCAACACAAGGAAACTATTACAAACCTGGCAGAGCAAATTAGTAAAATGAGAAAAGACAGGATCAAAAGGCAGTATCAAACGCACACCAAAGATGTGAGGGCATCAGAGGTTATATGATGTGAGTAAAGTCACTGGGAATCCCAAGTTCTGATATTCCCTTGTTGATTGGATATGTGACAATATCTACTTTATATTTTTGTAACCTTATGACATAGTTTGCCTGGGAGTTCTTTATGAAGGTCTAGTTTGTTTGTAGTTTATTGGGTTTAGAGTTCTTCATGAATATACTTGAGATCCTGTGGGACTTTACTGACAGTAAAAGCACCATCAGTTGATTTGACACTACATTAAAAAAATCTATTGCTTTTCTTTCAGTCCTGAGAAGTAATTCCAGGGCCTCATCCATGCTAGATGAGCCCTCTGCCACTGAGCTACATCCTTAAACCTTCTAAGTAAATTATGATCCACCACTGAGAAAACCCTTTCATCTTTCACACTATCAAATTATGTTTTACAAGTTCATGGGACAGGAATGAATCTGTTTAAAACTGGGACTCCCATCTGAAATAATGTCATATCATTCATGTTAAGAAAAAATAGTCCAACTGATACAAAATAGCCTGATCCTAAATACCCTCTATGAAAACTAATGTCAAAATGTAGAGAAAAAGTATAATTCTAATGCTTCAGTAAAAGATGTAATCATTGGACAGTACTACAATTCAAGTATAAAGCAGTTACACATTAGAGATTATAGAAATGACTTTGAATAATTATATTCTGATTTTCATGAGTGTTCTGTCATGATTTTCTGCCCATACAGGTCAGAGTGTATGTTGACACAACAAAAATGGGATTGATACAACCATAATTCATGAAGCATTCCTTTTATCAATGTATCAAATTTTTCAGTGTGGACACTGTTCTGTATTGAAGGTAATACTTACTATTCATTAACTACAGCATCTGTAAGTACTTGTCAGCTTCCAGACTCATTCAATCAAAATGGGTCTTATGATTAGAAACAGAATTTATTTTCAAAAAGAGAAATAACACACAGTGCGGGGAGCCTGGCCCGGCATGGTGGGAGGAGAAGGTGATCTTCTTTCTTCACCTCCAGTCGTCGGTTCTTGTGGCAGCCCCCCCCTCCCCCCACCCCCCCAACCCCCCCCCACCCCCGGGTAATGGGAAAGCATAGGCAGGGGGTAAGACTTAGGGTTAGGCTACTGTAGCTGGCCTGCCCTCTGGCATCCTCCAGAAACTGCCATTTCTGGCACCTCAGCCAAGGACAGCAGAGGATTAGGCAAATGGTCTTTGTACCCTCTCTGCAGGCGCTGCCAGGCTTTAACTTAGATCTGTTAGTTTGAGGTCGCAGGAAGAAAGGACACTTAAAGAAGTTATCATCCTGAGTGAAGTAACCCAATCACAAAAGAACATACATGGTATTCACTCACTGATTATTGGATTTTAGCCCAGAAGCCTGAAATACCCAAGATTCAACTCACAGACCACATAAAGGTCATGAAGAATGATGACCAAATAGGGGAGCCTTCAGTCCTTCTTAGAAGGAGTAACAAAATACTCAAGGGTGCAAATATGGAGACACAGTGCAGGACAGAAACTGAAGGAGGGACCGTCTACAGACCATTCCACCTGGATATCCATCCCATGTGCAGTCACCAAAGGTAGAGGTTGATGTGGATGTCAGGATGTACATGCTGACAGGAGCCTGATATAGCTGTCTCCTTAGAGGTCTGCAAGAGTCTGACATACTCAGAGGCAGATGCTCACAGCTAACCATTAAACTGATCATGGGGTTCCCAATGGAGAAGATAGAGTGAAGGCTGAAGGAGTTGAGAGGATTCGTGACACCATGAGGAAAGCAACAATCCCAACCAACCAGAGCCCCCAGGGTCTAAACCACCAGCCTGGGAGCACTTAGGGAGGGACCCATGGCTCCAGCTATATATGCAAGGCAGCTATATATAAGTGGGAGAAGAGATCCTTGGTCCCTTGAAGGCTGGACGTCGTGGGGGGGGTACTCGAGGGTGGGGAGGTGAGGTACGGGGAGGGTGGGTGGGGGTACACCAATGTGGAGGCAGGAGGAGGGGGGAAGGGATAGTGAGTTCCTGGGAGGGAGGGGGCGAAATGGGGTAAGGAGAGAACATCTGAAATGTAAAAAAAATTTTCCAATAAAAAATTTCCAATAAAAAAAAAAAAAGAAGTTATCAGGGTTTATTACTAGGTGTAAAAGGTTTCCTATGAAAGCTATCTAAGAGAAAAAGTGGAAAGGTCCTAAATGGAGAGATTCTAAGCAGGGAAGACAGAAGAGGGAGAGAAGAGAGAGGAGCAGAGAGAAGAGTAGAGAAGAGAAGAGAGGAGGAAAATGCGGGCTGCTAAGGAAAGTCCCTTTGTTTTATAACTCATTCAGAGTACATGATCACATGTTACAAAGTTCATCACAAGTTCACACCAAAATTCAAATCATAAATTGAAATAGAAGTTTACAACAGAAAATGTTTACATGCATATCCATTAGGAGTAATTATCTGACTAAACATCCATCACCTTTCTAGCTCCACAGGTTCATCAAAGGTTTAAAACTATAACTTAAGAAATTAGTGAAGTTTTGTATAGATAAACCCAGGCAATATTTTTCTCTTCTGTCCTAGCACCTATAATAAATTGTGAGTTCCCTTTTACTGACCCTTGGTTAATTGTTTTACAACCACATTGGAATGTGCTCTGAGCAGGAGAAGTCTGGTTACTATCTAAGAGCTGTTAACCAATGACACTTGGGAGACTGGCAGAGTTCTCATAGCAGTATTTATTGTCAGAAAGGGACTTAATACCAGTCCCACTATAAAAGAGCTAAATAATGATTGATATAATTTTAGGAATTCTTATAGGGTTATCATTAAGACTTAAGTCGTCTATTTGTCTATATAGCATCACTACGAGACAGTACATCTTCGTGGGTCTGCAGAGATCTGCTCCAAAGGGGTGTGCTATTGCTAGTGATTGTTACATATGTTTAATAATAATAATAGGAAAAGCATATTAATAGCAGGGATTTTTTCCTAAAATATCTCCACACAGCCTTGCTAAATGTGGCACACCTGTCACAGATTATAATCTGAGGCAAGCATTTCAGGATGATCACCTGCTAATTATTAGCTTTTTCCCATTATGGCTCCCAAAACACAGTATCTGGATTAACCTCCATGTGGGAATGGAATACCACCTTACATCATCACATAGAACTAGGCACTTAACTATAACTTAACTATTTAAAGGCTATTTGGTTGGTGCTGACTAAGATAACTTAATGGGCCACACAGATTCAGGACACAAAAATACTCCACCCCATTTAGTCAATAAATATTTATTGAGCACTTGGTTTAGGAAGGTATCACAGTTTAATAATAAGGGACACCTTCATGGTCTCCAGATCTTATCCTGTAGAATCTAGAAAGATCAAAATAGGTTTAAAATTATAATTGCATTAATGATAAATGGGTTTTAGTTTTGTGATGCTTTGAGTAGACTCCTCAACAAAGTTAGTACAATGAAGACAAATTGTTGCTAAAAGCTTAACACAAATATTAATATACATTTAGAGTAAGGCAGTCTTGATGGACAGGAGGTAAAGAGATAGGACTTGAGACTGGGATCTGTCAATACCTGGACCCCTGTTATTTCTCACTAAATGATGTCATCTTCAATGGTAATAAAAGATTTTCTCTTAAAAAACGAAAGAAAGAAAAAGAAACAACCTGAAGAATATTTTTCGAGGCCATTCAGTTTCTTCATCTCTAGTTACAGATTTTTGTACTTTGTCATGTTAAATTATATGGTAATACGGTGTGTATCACCTTTCTATTTGTATTTCAGCTTTCAGAAATACACAGTAAACATCTTATGATCTGATATATTTTATTATCCCTAGAGAGAGTATTTTTTTGCATGGTGTCTTTGATTGATGTTTCTTTTGATATAAAGAATAATAGAAGAAGACTTTTAAAAATTCAGTCATATTTTGTATACAGTACTTACAAATGTACCATATTTTTAATAACAATAGGCTAAAACAAATGTATTCTAATTTACCCTAAAATATGTAACATAGCAGTGTATCATTTGGAAATCCTTTGAGAGCAGTTATGAAGAAGCTTGGTGATAGTGCAATTTCAGATGGGTAAATTAAACTTCATTTTTTTTTATATTCATGCTATAAGGCTAATTTATGGCTATAACTTCACATATTGTAGACTGAATATGGATGGGAAGAACTGAGAAATACATGATAACTATCTGGCCTTAAATGGATTTCCAAAACACTGTAGTGTTATTTAAAGAACATTAGTTTGTTATTGGTTAAAAGCATAAAGCTTTGTTTTAATAAAAACATAATTACAAAAATGTGCCCTTAAAGTTTAAGGCTTAAACAATAATTAAAGCTGGAGGGCTACTGAATTAGCTTTCATTATGTGTTCAGCTTAGCAACATCAATTACCTGACTTAATGCTTATAAAATCAATCCACTGATTCCATATCTCCCTGGGTTTCTTAGACAAACTTCTGGCAATAGTTGGTCTTTTCTCCTTTCAGGGTTGTTCTCTACTTTTATCCATATGCCTTGGGAACATTTTGGACTTACTCCTAGTTAAACTCCATGCAAAATATGCAAATCAATTCAACTTTCAGAGTTTAAATTAGTGTACATGTACACAAACATACACACACAATATGTATTTAGATATTTGTATTTATGCATTTGTGTTTTAGCAAGTACATGAAGGTCTTCTTAATCATTAAGGACTGCTTAATTGGCTACTCAAACTGTAAACACACTTATTAAATCCCTTACTTCAAAAATGCAGATCTGATGCAGACATCCATGCCATCTGGATTTCAATCACTGGATCCTTCTATAATTTCTCTCATTATCATTTGCTGCAATTCATTTCCAGATTCTTCACTATTGCAGGACATCCTACAACCATTCTGCTATCTTGTATCTTTGCTTCTCAGCCTCCTGTTTCTTTATTTCTATAAAAGGCCTATATCCTTAGTATGATTTAATTTCCTCCCACTTCCAATGATGTTTTTCCTAATTTTCCTCACATTTTTCCAGGTTTTTCTGAGTCTTCTTAGAGTTCAATATTTACTTCAGTGGAGACCCCTTCCCTCCTAGCTTACCACATATATAACCCCAACCCTGGCTCACAAACTCTACTGTCAAGTTTCCTTTTTCATTTAAGATGCTTACCACTTATAAATGAGTTCTAAGCTAAAATGGTGATATTTCCTTTGTGTTTCTGTCTGTCTCTGCCTATATGTGTGCATGTGTATACAAGTACTGTGTGATTATGTTTGTGTGTATGTGCACTTGAATGTGTGTGTGTGTGTGTGTGTGTGTGTGTGTGTGGTGTGTGTGTGAGCATTTTTGTGTATACATGTGAACAGGCACAAACACATTTGTGTGCATAGAAGTTGCTATCAGGTGTCTTTTTCAATTACTGCCCACTTAATTTTCTCTGAGCTGGAAGCCATTCTTTGCCTCCATTAGAAGTATTTTAAAATGCCACGAATCCTATTTCTGCTCCCACATTCAGAGTTAGAATTACAAGTTTACCTTGATGGCAGTGTTTTCTTATAGGTTCAGAAATGAAGACTCATGCTTCGGAGGCAAGCAGTGGACTGGTTGATCTATATCTCCAGCCCTGGATGGCTATCTTTTCATTTCCCTCAATTAGACTGCCAGGTCCCAGGTTCCTATTTTCTCACTATAATTCTTTGCATGCAATACAACTGCATCAGGAACGTAAGGAAGTACTGGTTAATAAATTAACTGTGTTCTCTACAGGAGAGGGGACATTTATTAAGTTGAAAAAAGCAAATTCACTTAGTCAATGTTCTTTGTGCAGTTACTATAATGGAGATATTTTTCTAGTCTTTCATCATTTATAACATAGTGTTTTAAAAACATAGCCCTCGAGACTGCCAGAAACAGTTTAAAGACAGATATCATTAAGAATAAAACACAATTTTACAGTAGATGCAAATTAAAGTGACCATTCTTTGTGATTCTAAATGATTTTGATATTTGAATCAAACAATATAGGTTTTACTTTAATTGCCCTATTTATGTCAGTTAAAATGCAATATGTTTCTACATAGAAAATGGAGAATGTTTGAAAATTCAATGTCACTCTGTGACTTGGGAATCACATTGCTTTCTATGTACCTCCAATTCAACTTGCATGGGTATAACAGAAAACAAAAGAGATGAACACTGTATAGAAGAAACTTTGGTATTTTATAAGAATGATAAATCAGAATAATTTCATCATTTATTCTTATACATAAGAATGTCAAGAATTAAGAAGCTTCAGTTCCCATTCAGAGAGAAAGACCTGAATGCTTTTTTTTTTTTTTTTGAGTTCCCAGAGAAGGGCAAAAGAATAGAAGCGTGCCTTACCATCTATCTCATTCATAATTTATCCTACTGCAAACTTTATCATTTGCTATCAAGTTCTCTGTCTCTGTGTAAATGTCACTTTTATGTCCTCAGATGAAGTGATGAGTTGAGAGCTGTACCCAAGCTATGCAAATAGACTGTTGTGCTGAGGCCAGAGCATTTGTTTCTGTGTACTATCCTAATGGCCTGGAAGATTTTAGCCTCTGTAAAATCCAATCTTCCAAGAAGACTGATACAATCTGGCTTTTCTTGCTTCAGACTGAATTGATCTGCCTGGCCTCATACTGACTTCCGCAATATGTTAGAATCTTCTGGCTTCTTCCCATTCTTTGGCTAGTTCTGTCTACTTTCACCTGTGTCTAGCTTGTTCTCTCTATAACCTGTCTCTGTAAAACTGGCTTATACACACACACCACATACTACACAGCACACAGCCTACACCACACAACTACACACCACACAGCACACACTCCCCACCACCCACTACACACCCTTTTACTCTCTTCACATGGTTCTTCAGTAGCCCATCTTCCTCTGCATGTGAGTTGGTTGTATCCTATCACTGACCATTCCGTTCAATCTTTCATTGCTTGTTACCTTACCTGCCCCTAAATTAAAAGTCACTTTCAAACATGGTTGCTTCCTTCTACAAACTAACTTTACCTTAATTGTTAAGAATAAAAGGTGTGTACTAAGACTGTCACATCCGCTTGACCAGCAATTAAACACTACACTTTGATATTCTAAGTCAGCTTTATTCAGGACAGATCTTGACTTTGGATGGACCCTCCAGCAGGAACGCCTGGCTTTATAATCTCCAAGGTGGCTGGTGATGTAATCTCTCAGGGTAGTTAACCTGTCAATACCTCATTACATAAGCCCATTAGGAGGCAGAGCGGAGGCATGAACAAAGGACTTGTTACCAGTTAGCTGAGCTGGCCATTGCTGAAAGCCAGACTACATCATCACGTGTAGTTATTACGTATTGCAACAGTCCAGTGCTATCTTAAAATGGCTGCTACAAGACATTTACGATTTCAACTAAATGTAGTTCCAATGCATGTCTGCGTCTGGCAGATCATACTTTGGATGTGATCCTTCTAGAGCAGCCATGTTGGTTAAAATTTATATACATCTGTAGTAATCTATGAATAAGTCTATCTCAACTTAAAATTAGGAAAATTAAAGTTCAATGAGATTACCTTGCTGACATTTTACCTTTTTGAAAAATAAGATAATGGAGTCTCTTTTTATTTTACCGTATTAAAGGTTTGTGTGTTTAAGTGCAGCATCTAGATTATAAAGTAGCCATAGTAACAGCATCCTAACAGACTTTCATTGACCTTACATAAAAGTCAATGTAATTAACACTTTTTCATAAACATAATAGGACTGAGAGAAGTTGTTCCAGATGATACAAGTGAAGTAGTTGATTTTTTTATTTACAGTCCAATGATCAAAATTTTTACTATCAGATAAAAATTAAGATGGCAATATTATAAATATGGTACTTATTTACTTATAAGTAGATATTAACTGTTAAGTAAATGATAATCAAACTACAATCCATAGACCCAGAGAGGTTAGCTAAAGTGGTGGGCTCTATGGGGATGAATGGAAATAGAATAGATTCCTCAGGTGAAGTTGGTGTTGGTGGTACTGGAGCAGGAGAGATCAGGTGGTGGGAAAGAGAATGAATCAGAGACAACTGGAAATGGGGGTGTTTAGGGGTCAATGTGGACACCTAGTTCAGTGGAAATTTTCTGGAATCTATGAGTGTGACCCTAGTGCAGTCTCCTAGTAGGGAAGATACAGATCTGAGCTGGCCATCTCATACAGCCAGGCAGGCTTTCAGTGGTGAGAATGGGTTACATTGTGTTGAGTTGTGAATGATGTGGTCCTGTGGCGAATCTCTAAACAAATCAGGCTGATGCTAGGACAGAGATCACTGAAAACTACCAGTGGGTCTCTATTTTGGAGGACAATCTCAACTTAGCTGAGTAGCCAAACTACTAGCTGGTTTAACTTGTGACCCATGTATGCATGAAGAGAAACTGGAGACCTAGGTAGAACCAAACATAACTGTCCAAAAATAAAATTAAAAAAAAAAAATCACAACAGTCCAGATTCCTTACATGGATAGTTGGTTTTCAAAACATCAGAAGTCCACAGAATTGACGTTACAGTTACAAACATTTCTGTATTAAGGTTCATTTTGATTAGAGACCTGTCTGCTCCTGAGAGCTTCCTGTCTTGGATGCTAAGAAGAAATTGAATATCTTGGTTATTCCAGTTGTGGTGAGACAGCCACTAGGCAAGAATTGCCTCTTTTCATCTATAGACAAATTACTGTCCTGAAAAGGACACACTTGTGGAATAGTCGACTGATTATATCTGCCAAGACAGAGTAATCAGCTCTTAATAATTCTGCATCACTAGGTCTGTCAGATGATCCTAGGCCAGAAGGCTGAAATCGGATGCTTCAACGTTTTGTATATAGGACTGTCAAGGTGTTCAGTGTCTCTATAAATTGGCTAAGTTTTAGAAGCTATGCTTTGTACTTCCCATAATTTCAGTTAATCCCTCATTCTGAATTTCTGATGAGGTTGAAGATTTATAGTCTTCTAGCCAGGCTATTTACTTTGAGAGAAAAGACTTGAGAGGATGATTTTCAGCTGACATTCATTCTGAAGCCAAGAAAAAAGCCAGGTTCAGAACTAAGTCTTAGAGTTAGGAGAGATGACAGAGGTTCTGGTTAGTCAACAAAATGGACTGGGTATTAGGTCTATCTTGTACCTTACTGACACAAATTGGTATAGTTATGCTCTAATTGTATTTTGAGAGAAAAGTTTTATCTTAACAGGAAGGGTGATATATAGGAGGAACTAAGGTGGGAGGAGTAAGGAGAGAAGGGGAGGAGGAGCTAGGAGATGAGATAAGAAAGGGGGGATAGTGAGGGGGAACATAGAGGCGGATGTTTGCGTATCTCCGCCAGTCAAAGATAGTTGGTATATCTAGGTTGGGTATTGAGTTACACTTCTGTTTGTATGGGCATCTTGTTATTACCAAACTTATAAAGCCTTTGATTAACTTTTTTTAAAAAGGTTACTAATAAAAGAAGAAGAAGAAGAGAGAAGAGAAGAAAAGAAAAAAGAAGAAGAAGAAGCAGGAGGAGGGTGTAGGGGTTCCTGGTGGGTGGGGGATGGGGAAAGGGATCACATCTGAAATGTAAATAAAATATCCAATAAAAATAGAATAGAAAAGATCAACACATTATTATATATACTGTGAAGTACACCTTTATGCATTTTTAAAGTCACAACTCCTTTGGTTGATAAGAGCAATAAAGTCATGTCAAAGAATAAAAAAATAAAATCAATGAAATTATTCCAGGTTATTTTCTGCTATAATCATAGATCAGTGCTATGTCCAGTCATCATCAAAGAGGCTTCCTCTGGACCCAGATGGGAACAGGTGCACACAGCCAACCCAGACATTAGACAGAGACAGTAATAATCTGAGGTCTCTACAAGGTCTGTACACTTTTTTTTGAACCTCATGGAATCCTGCAGAAGAAGGGAATGACATGTTGTTGGAGTAAGAAGGGATAGAGGATGTCAGGAGTGTGTTGCCTTGTCCTGTTTTAATATCAGGGCTTTTGCCTTTTTTGTTGTGTCTTGTTTTGTCGGTTTGGTTGTTGTCTCTTGGCAGCCTGCTCTTGTTTACAGGGAAAAGGTAGGAAGTGGATCAGGGCAGTGGAGGAGGTGGGTAAATGGCAAGAGTGGACAAAAGGAAAACAGTGGTTGAGATGTATTTGATAAGGAAATAATCCATTTCTAATTTAAAAGAAAATAAAATATATTTCATACTGTAAAACACAATAACATTTTTAAATAATCAGAATGACTCTTCTCTCTCATTTTTTTTAATTTCACAATTTACTAGGATTTTTTTTTATTCACAAGATGATAGATAACAAAACAACCCTTGCAGTACTATGTACCCCATAGGAAGAACAACAGTATCAACCAGCCAGACTTCCCAGAGCTCCCAGGGACTAAAACTCCAAGCAAAGAGTACACATGGAGGGTTCCATGGCTCCAGCTGCATGTGTAGCAGAGGATAGCCTTCGTCGGCACCAATTCAAGGGAAGGCCCTTGGTCCTGAGGAGGCTCGATGCCCCAGCATAGGGAAATGCTATATGGATGAAGAGGGAGTGAGTGGTTGGCGGGAGCACCCTCTAAAAAGCAAAGGGGAGGGAACAACATTTATAATGAAAACAAATAAAATAACCAAATTAATAAAATACAAAAAAATCAGAAAATAATAAACAGTAGTGGTTATCACTTCTAAAAATAGTGTAGAAGATCTTTAGACTTTCTGAAATATAGGATTTCACTCTCTTCAAATAGGAAAATTTACTCACTCTGCGTTGTTTCTGGTATTTATTTTTCATGTCTTATGGCTCTACTTTCCACTTTTATTGTTACAGTGAATGAGCTTGGAATGCGAGGAAACCTTTGATTCCTGATTTAGAGGACAGATTGCATTTAACCCACAATCTAAAATGCAATCACATGTACATCTCAATATATAATGTGCTCAACTAGAAGGGCTTCCCAAAATTCATATGAAATATAAATATCACAATGAGCAAAGCAACTTATGAGAGAAAGTTCAATATTGTGAAAGTATCATTGTAACTGATTAGAATTTATAGTATGAATCCATAGTAACAAGGTGAATATGGTACTTGCAAAATAGGAGACACACAGACAAATGGAATAAACAAAACAAAACAATACAGCCTCAGATCTGTCACTTTTAAAATGAACCAGAACATATATCCAAGATACACAGACCCTTATAAATGTTGATTTTGGAAATTAATATCTACATGTAGAAGAATGGTACTTCCTCTCTCAGATTGTGTAAAACAATGTTAATATAAAAACCTAAAGTGAGGCTACAGACATGGCTCTGCAGTTTAATAGCACCAACTGCTCTTCCAGAGGTCCTGAATTCAATTCCCAGCAACCATATGTTGGCTCACAACCATCCTTAATGGGATCTGATGCCCTATTCTGGGGTATCTGAAGACAGCTACAGTGTACTTGTATACATTAAATAAATATGCCTTTAAAAAAAACATGAAGTAAAAAGCAGTACAGAAAATATATAAATAGATATTTCAAGGCATAGGCATGGGTAAGATTTTTCTGTAAAGAATTCAAGTAAATTGCTCAAAGATAATACACATGGGATTTCAGAAATCCTAAAGATGGCACCAGAAATATGCACCAATAGAAAATAAGACATGAGAAAAAAATCTTGAAAGCATTCATCTGACAAACTATAGAGAATATAGAAACGAAATTAAAAATAGAAAAACATCTACTCAGTAAATTAATAACATAATGCATAGAGATTTTCAAATGCAGAAAAATGATCTACTGAAGTACAAATGTGCTCATTCTAGCATCTAAGAAACATAAATCAAAACTACCTAAGTTTCTATCTCATCCCAGTCAGAATGACCACAAATTTAAAAAACAGGGAGGAGGGTTTTTTTTTTTGTTTTTTTTTGTTTTTACTGTTGAGAATATTTTTTGATATCCTAGTTTTTTGTTACTTCAAATGAATTTGAGAATTGCTCTTTCTAAGTCTATGAAGAATTGAGTTGGAATTTTGAGTGGGATTGCATTGAATCTATAGATTGCTTTTGATAAGATGGCCATTTTTGCTATATTCATGAAATTCACAGGGCAAAATGGATGTAACTCAGACACAAAAGAACACACATGGTATGTACTCACTAATAAGTGGATACTAACCGAAAAGCTCACAATGCCTATGATACAACCTACAGACCATACTGAGCATGGAAGGAAAAAGATTAGGGGTAGATGCTTCAGTCGGCATTAAGGGGAAACAGGACGATTGTGGGAGATGGAAGGAGAGGGGAACAAGGGAGGGAGATAGGAGGAGGAGGAAATAAGGGTGGCAGTATCAGAATCTGGAGGAGATGTGAGAGAGGTACAGAGGTCAGGAAATCAAATAAAAATAGGTAGCAGGGGGAATGAGGAACTGGGGATAGCCACTGGAGGGTCCCAGACACCAGAGAAACGAGAGGCTCCCAGGCCCCAATGGGATTGACTTTAGCCGTAAAGCACAGAGAAGGGGTAGACAGAACCTGTGGAGACCACCTTCAAAAGATAGGCGTGGACCCTGGTCGAGGCATGGAGCCACCCACTCATCTCTAAATTTTTTTTTTTAACCCAGAAATGTTTCTGTCCAAAGGAAGAACAGGGACAAAAAAATGGAACAGAGACTGAAGGAAGGGCCAACTGGGAAACGGCTCTACCTGGGATTATATCTATATGCAGACACCAAACCCAACACTGCTGCCGTGGTCAAGAGGCAATAGTGGAGAGGAACCAATTGTGGCAGTTCCTAGGGAGGTTCGGCCAGCAACTGACCAATGCAGAAGCAGATGCTTGGGACTGAACTCAGGGAACCTAGTTGGGCAGATGGCAGAAGGACTGGAGGAACTGAGGGGATGCAACCCCATTGGAAGAACAACATAGGCTGGCCTGACCATCTAATTCTCCAGAGACTAGACCACCAACCAAGGAGTGTACCTAGAGGGATCTATGACTCCAGATACATATGTAGCAGAGGGTGGCCTTGGCCAACAGCAATGAGAGGGGAGGCGCTTGGTCCCGGAGAGGTTTGATGCCTCAGAGTAGGGGGTGCTGGAGTGGTGGGGCAGGAGAGTGTGGGTGGGTGAGGGAGAACTCTCATACAGGCAAAAGGGAGGGGGAGGGCATATGTGGATGGCGGGGTGGTGGAGGGATAACTGGAAAGTGGAATATCGTGGGAGGGATGTAGAGAGGGAGTAACTGGGAAGTAGGATATCATTTGAGATGTGTGAATGGAATGATTAATAAAAAATTTCTTTTAAAAAATCAGGGAGGGAGGAGGAAGGCAGTCAGCATGTGTTGTCTAAAAAAAAAAAAAAAAAAAAAAAAAAAAAAAAAAAAATTCTATTTAAAAACCACCACCCCAACCAAGGGCCTGGGAAGAGACAGAATGATCATGGGGTTAGCTGACCAGGAACTAATTTCAAGTTCCGTGAAAGACCCTGTCTTGAATGAATGTTTGAAGTGAGAGAGGACATAGATGAGGTAACCATGTACACAGTGTGTGAACACACACACACTCACATACACATCCACCACAGACATACACATATAGGGCCCAAATAGAAAATAAATCAGAACACTTACACTAATGGGAAGATAAGCTAGTTTATTGTCTATGGAAATCAGTAAGGAAGTTCTTCAAAAATAAATAAACAAAATCACCTTGTTTTCTAATTGTAGCTTTCCTAAGAATATATTCAAAGAACTATAACTGCATATTACAGGAACCTACACAACCATGTTCAGTACAGCACGATTTACAATGCTGAGTAATGGGCTCAGCCTGGTGTAAATCAATAGACTAATCTAAAGAATGATGTGATGGGCTTATTCATACATACATACATGCATATATACATACATATGCATATACATACATACATTTATATGAATCAAAATATATTATTTATCAATTTCCAGAATTACTTTTACAGTGATTTTAAATATTTGAGTATTTAAGGAACTTTTAAAATTTAATTTTTTACTTTACATCCCCCTCATTGCCTACCTCCCAATCACCCCCTCCCACAATCCTTTCTCATCTCCCTATCCCCTTGAGGACTTTAGTCTTTGTGAGGCTAGGCACTTTCTCTCCCACAGAGGCCAAACAAGGCAACCCAGGTAGAAGAACATACCTCACAGACAGGGATTAGCTTTTGGGATATCACCCCCCATTTGTTTGGAACCTACATGAAGATCAAGCGTCACACCTACTACATATGTGCAGAGAGGCCTAGGTCCAGCCTCTTTGGTTGGTGGTTCAGACTCTGAGAGCCCCAAAGGTTCAGGTTACTTGATCCTTTTGGTCTCCTTGTGAAGTTCCTAGCCCCTTTGGGGGCCACAGTCCTTCCTCCCATTCTTCCATAAGAGTTTCCAAGCTCTATTCACTGTTGGCTGTAGGTGTCTGTATCTTTCTGAGTCAGCTTCTAGGTGTAACCTCTCAAAAGACGACATTTTACTGTCAGCAAGCATAACAGAGTATCATTAATAGCGTCAGGGATGGATGCTTGTCTATGGGATAAGTATCAAGTTTGGCCAGTTATTGGTTGGCTATTCCCTAAGACTATGCTCCATCCCCAGTACCTGCATTTCTTATAGACAGGATAAATTTAGGGTTTAAAGTTTTGTGGGTAGGTTGATATATCTATTTGGTGTTCCTGCCTGGCTATACGAGGTGACCTCTTTAGCTTCCATATCTCCAAAGTTGTGAGTCACAGCTAGGGTTCAACCCCATTGATTCTTGGGTGCCTTCCTTATTCCAGGTCTCTGTCATATCCGGGAGATGTCCCTTACTTCCCCACCGCTGTCAGATACAGATTTTCATTCCTTATCATGGCCATCTGGTCATTTCTCCTGTCCTTCCCCACACCTGATCCTGAACTCCCCAATTGCTCTCTCCATCTCATCTCCTTCCCAATTTCCTCCCTCCATGACTCCCTTCTAAGTGAGATTGAAGAACCCTTGCTTCTTCCTTCTTAAGGAACTTTCTCATTTGATGCTTTTTTAGTTAACTTACAAGAATACCATTTGTTTATATAATTTTCCTACCAAGTATGTCACCATGATCTGACTTTTACTAGGTCCTCCCCTTCCTCTCTCATATCTACTTATCTATCCTACATCCTTCTCCACCTTTCTCTGCTTGTGCCTCTCTGTTTTGCCTTTGGATAAATTATTTGGCTGCCATTCAGAAAGCTACCAACAGTTGACAGGAGCTGTTCGTGCATGTTCTTAACCTTGCTTAAACTGTTCTCATGATTTCTCTTTATTTGCTTCAGGCTATGTACATGTTAGAGCACGCTCACAGAATTGGTTCTGACATTTTCTTTTCTTTGTATATTAGATCATAATTATGTACTATACTGGTTGTTATTTGATTTAATATATTATCATCATTATTAATAATTGCTATTATTAAGTTGATTTTTTAGGTTTCTTTCTGTAACCCAGGCTGTCCCAGAACTCACTACCTAGACCAAACTGTCTTTGAACTTACAGAGATCCACCTCTGTTTTCCAGTGCTGGGGTTAAAGGCATTCACCACTGCAGTTAGCTTAGGTTGTGATTTTATAATCAACAACCTACTGAAGCTTTGCTTATTTTCTATATTGTAAATTATTCTCTTTCCCTGTGTAGATAACAGGTTATTTATTGGATGATTCTTTGAGCTATGAAGTTCCTCTTCAGCGACCTGTCAGCACTGTGCATTGAGGTGAATATTTTTGTTTGTTTGTGAAGAGGGCAATACAATGGAATAGTTATTTTGTATTTTATTTTCTCCTTTCTTCCAGAAAAATAAATTATCCATGTTATTTCTATTTACTTTACTATGCATACCAAAGGTACTTTTTCTTTTTACAATTTTCTACCCTGAAGTATAATTTCTGCTGGCTTAGAAGCTATAGACATTTTTTCACCCCTACAGTGTCATATAGTTTTAAAATTTTATATTGTAGTATACTCTCCAGATTTAATTTTTTTTTAATTTCTCCACTTACAATGTTTACGTAGGTCTTGGCTACTTCAATAACAGAGAAGTCCTGTGTCTACTTCCTGGACTTCATCCATCTAACAGAACAAATAGTAACTGCTTACTCAGAAATTACCAAAATATGATCTGTATATTATCAAAGAGAGTAATTTATTGCTTTTACATACATTAATGAGGATAACTTACATAATTTTTACACTTTCTTCTGTTTTTAACTTAAGAAATAAACTCTTTAATGAAGAATTTAGTAAGAACAGATGTGCACTGGTTTCTCTTTATTCATTTCAGTATGTTTATGAATCCCTTTATTCTACAGTTTTATAATTCTCATATTTCATATAATCCCTGATTGAAACTTCTTCATGTGTGCTTTTCAGTTTGATTCCTTTTTATTCTGCCAATCTTCCATGCCTTTTGTCTAACATCTTGAGAAGTGGATGAAGGATTCAATGGAAGCCTCAAGCTTTCTAGTTCAAATCTACATTTTCAGAAGCAGCTCATGATATATATTATACTCTCTAGACATCCTTTCTTCCTAAATGTGCCTTAATGAGCTTCCTGTACTTCCTGTTGGGCACAGTTCATCTCAGACTTCTGTATAAATGACTTATCTTTTGTTCCTTAATTCCAGAGATAAATATATATTTTTCCCTCTTAAACTTTTTTTTTTGTTTGTTGTTCGAGACAGGGTTTCTCTGTATAGCTCTGGCTGTCCTGGAACTCACTCTGTAGACCAGGCTGGCCTCGAACTCAGAATTTCACCTGCCTCTGCCTCCCAAATGTTGTGATTAAAGGTGTGCACTACCACTGCCTCGCTTCAATTTTTATTTAGCAAGTTATATCACAAAGTAAAAATATGTATTAGCTAACATGAATTCAGAAGCTCAATTTAATGGATAACATAATAATATTATAGTTGAAGATTTTGAGTAAATTCTCAAATCATACAAGAATAAATTAATTCTTCCTAATTCTCTGATCTAAGTTCCTCTGTTCCATCTCTTTCTTCATACACATTTTCTTTAAGCAGTTTTTTTTTTTTTCAATCTAGCACACACTGGCCCATTGACATTGGCTCATTAATTAAAAGAAGGAAGAATCAATTCTGTATTTTAATAGATAAGCATATGTGCTCTCTCTCTCTCTCTCTCTCTCTCTCTCTCTCTCTCTCTCTCTCTCACACACACACACACACACACACACACACAGACACCACACAGTCACACAAATACACACACACATAAACAAACAGAATCATATTGTAACTAATTTTATTAAGTAACAGGATATATGTGGATATAAAGAATGATACAGATATATGATTTTCCTACAACTTTGGGGGGTGGACTATGCCTCATTAGAAAGCTGAGTGAAGAACACTGAGTCACTTTTGAACATCTCATTCACATTTTAAAAGAAATAGATGCAATTGCTTTGAGGGAAAACTGTCATGACTGAAGCACTGCAGAGAAAGTAGGAGGCTACAGGCCCCAGAGTATGTAAGAAGCCAGCCCTGAATGGTGCCAAAATCAAAAACAAACAAACAAACAAACAAAAACCAAAAAAACAAACCAAAACAAAACAAACAGAAAAAAAAAAAACACGACAAAACCAAAACCAAAAAACAACATTAACGAAAATCAGCCAACAGAACAGGCAAAAGACTAGCAGAACCATATCCTTTCCAAAAAAAAAATAATGGCAATGTACAATACTAATCATGCCTATGCTAATAGCAGGGAAACAAACACAAGGAATTCAGAATAGACTGTTTCACTAAAGGGCACGATTCTCCTAAAGCAACTGTGCCTAGCTTGCAGTGAGAGAGGACTGAATATAAACTATGATAGGCTTATTGTTGGTTTATAGCAAAGTATGAAGAGAAATGGCCTATATGCATGTAAAAACAGATGACAAATACAGATATGAGATATGGGGGGTGTCATTTTCTGTTTTCCTGTCTTTTCTTGGTTTGGGTTATTGTTTGGAGATGTGTAACTACTATGGATCACATGCCAGCCTGGAAGTTTCTATGTCTTAGGCTCGTCTCAAATTCAAGACACACTTAACACAGCCTCTGAGAACCAGGATTATCAAAATAAACCATCATAACCAAAAACAAATTTAATTATTTAAACACAGAAATAAATAACAAACTTTTTAATTTTTCATGAATAAACAGTGTGGTTGAGAATAACTACCCAGGAAAATATATGGGAATGTAATATAATCAACACTCAATACTAATTACATGATCCTCTGTGTATATAAAATTCATGGTTAGGGATTAACACAACATGAGGAACTGTATTAAAGGGTAGCAGCATGAGAAAGAGTAAGAACCAGTGGTCTAATCCCTTATTAACTATGAGGCAATATACCCTATGCACATATTCCAATCCTTTATATATTGCTTAAAATATCTAATACAATTTAAAAGCTTCTCAAATTATTATACTCTACTGTTTATGGAATAATAGATCAAACTGTCTGTAGTTAATACACACGTATTTCTTTTATGGATGTAATATTTCAGTTGTAATTAGGTAACCATTGAAGAATAACCAGCAATATATATATTTAGATGTATATATGTATGAAATTATATTTTATTATATTATATAATATAAATTATATATAGTATATATATAATTTTATTTTGTATATATATGTATATATAATAACATGTGTATTGTATTATATATGTATATATTAAATATATATCTTATACATATCTTTTAAATATAATCTTTTAAATATGTATCTTTTAAATATATAATGTTTGTAAATTTATTTGCATAATATACTTTGAAACTATTTGTTATTTTGACATGTTTCTACTTACTTGTCAATAGTCTAGGATAGTCTACATTCTGGGATATCTGGTCAATACATCACTAACTCTGCTCTTTAAAAACTAATTACTTATTTTCTACATGTATCTGCATGAGTATATGTGTACCACAAGTTTTCAGAAGGCTGCTGTAGCCAGAAGGAAGTGTTAGATATCTGGAACTAGATTTACAAATGGTTGTGAGTCACCTGATGTAAGTATTAGGAACTCAACTTGGTCCTCTGAGGGAGCAATAAGTGTTCTTAATGACTGAACCATTTCTCCAGCCCCCTGTAAGTTCTGTTTAGGGAAAATAATATGAAATCAAATTACTATTCTCGAAAGTGAACTTTAGAAGCATGAGGTAATATTCAATTATGATAATTGGGTGTTTATTTTCCTCTGTGAAAGTCTCCTGTGCCACTGTAAAATTAATAACGGAATGTTCAGTAGTATAATGAGAAAAATAGAGTGCATAGCAAATACTTTGTGGGTGTCAAAGGACTTGGTTGAATCTAGAGTATGTTTTCCATTTTTCTTCTGGAACTAATATATAAGGGCATTCATTCATTACAGATATTTTGATTGATGACTTAATTTACACCATAGAATCCCCTTATCTGTTAACATTCTTTTAGCTTCTTCTAAGTTCACTTTTCCATTTCAGATAATTGAAACCAAACATTTATAGACAATCTACAAACCCTACAGTTAAGTCTCTAGAATCAGGAGCTGACATATTAGAGTTTCCTTCAGGGTATGGTTGGGTAACCATTGAAGAATAACCAGCAATATGGAAGATTTTATATATATATATATATATATATATATATATATATATATATATATATATATGGAAAGAGTAAACCATGTTAACCCTTATTAACCATATCATATATATGACATATGCATATTATATGTATATATATACATATATAATGTGTGTATATTGTATATATGTATATATTAAATATGTATTTTATATATCTTTTATATAATCTTTTAAATACATATCTTTTAAATATATAAGGTTTGTAAATTTATTTGCATAATATACTTTAGACACTATTTGTTATTTTGACACGTTTCTACTTACCTGTCACTAGATTAAGATAGCCTCATTTTTGTTTGTGTTTTACACAAAACACTTTGTACTATTTTAACTGGACTACATTTTAAATAACTATTTTTTCCCAAAATACATATAGAAAACATTTATAAATTAATGAATATAAAAGATTTTATTGTTTTTTTTTTTTTTGAGTGAGGAAGCAGTTGAAAATAGAGATGAGTTGTCATGAAATAAAACTAACACGGCTGAAGTTTCTGAAAGAAACTGCAGCGTAAGCGATGTGCTATTGGATAAAGACTTTGCAGAGAGCACTATAAGGAAGCCAGTTACCGTTAAATTTCGAGTGCATATTGATGTCTTCTGTAATTTCAGCTTGGGAAGGGTGAGATCAAATCTCCAGAGCAATTTGTTATTGAAATTAGTAATAGTTGTGAAAATAAGTGTTTATGATTTACTGAAGAATGATAACCTGCAGTCAAAAGTATGCAAAAGCAAAGAGTGTTTTATTCTGCAAAAGTCCAGTGTGCTGGGGTCTACAATTACCAAAATGAGACACCTAAGTGAGCTCCGAGGCCCAATTTAAAGCACTTTAGGAAATTCCAGGGAGAGGTAGGTGACCTTTATCTTAATTGGTTGCTTCTGCATATAGGGACATTATAGAACCATTTCTCCAGGGTGTGGGACTGGAAGTTGTTGCTGAATTGAAACACTGAAACCTGGAAACCCATTGCCCTTGCCTCAGGTCAAGTGGCTTGGCAGCTTCTGGTGGTGGGGCAGTTTCTTCCTTGGTCCCATGAAGGCTGGACATCGTGGGGGAGCGGATATTCGAGGGTGGGGAGGTGAGGTATGGGGGAGGGTGGGTGGGGGTACACCAACGTGGAGGCAGGAGGAGGGGGAAGGGATAGTGAGTTCCTGGGAGGTAGGGGAGGAAATGGGGTAAGGAGAGAATATCTGAAATGTAAAAAAATTTCCAATAAAAAAAAAAGAGTTTTTGCCTTAAGGCTTGTTTGAGGTCTGAGTTTTTTCCTGTAACTGACTTGTCTGGTCTTGCCCAGTTCACAGAAACTGAAATCTAGGCCTAGACTCCTGAACTGTTAATTTGAAGCCCGTCATGGAGTCAAGCTGTCTCAGTCTCTCATGAGCTCTAGGTTTGACTGAGAGACCCTACCTCAAAGAAAAAAGTGTAAAAATAATTGAGGAAGATCCCAGGGTGTGTACAGGTACAAACACATACCTTTCTATAAGAGCATATATGTGACCACATACATAGAGAACATAGGTCCATACATGCACACATATAAATGAAAGAGGAGGGAAAATAGGAAATGGTTGATTTGAAATTTTATGAATAAACTAAAAAAACATGAATGTGTTTCTTTAATTTACCACTCACTAATGGTCAAGGGAAATATTATTCAATATTTGGGCTCATGGGATTTCTGTATAAATGGAAAAAACAGCATGAACTTAAGCACTTTGAGAATGAAATCTGTCGTGTATTAGGACAGATAAGATTCCATAATGCAACAGTCTTAGTTGTTTATTTCATCAGTTTAGTAATTTGTAAATACAAATTAGTAATATGTAGAGAAAGCATGATATGATCATGCCTGGCTGGCTTCATTGAAGGTAGCATCTTCAAACCATACCAAACTTTACTGCAGCCCATTGCAGTTCAATAGTGACAAATACTTAGTTTTAGATCTTTTCTCAAAAGGCCTACATGTATATTTTATTTAAAGAAAACTAGAATGATCATTATGCGACAACTTCTGATAAATACAGATCTTCACATAGCATTGTCACCATAGGAAGCTGTGATTATAATGTTCCAGAAACAACTCCATGGGGCTGCTAATGATTAGATGTGACTGACAAGAAATCTGTAACAGGTTCGACTGAAGGTATTCCAAATGAGGTATGACCTTCTATAATCAAATAGTAGATTGTAGGGAATCACATTTGTACATGTCTGTCAATGAGGGAATGAGGAGTAAAATATCAATATAAACCTCTCCTTCCTCCTTCTTTACACTCACTTATCCTTTTCTTCTTCTCTGCTTTGTCTCCTGTGCACTTCCCCTCCTTCCTACTTCCTCTTTTCTTTCTTTCCTCCTTTTCATTTCTTCCCATCCTTCATTCCCTCCCTTTCTTATTCCTATGTATAATGCTTTCTTCCTGATTTTCTTTCCTATCCATCTTCCTTATTAGTGACTTACTTCCTAAGACATCCCACTTCTCAAAATTAACCATTCCCTAAGTAACTACAGTTATTTTTCTGATATTTTTTAATTATAAGATCTAGATCATACAATTATTTTAATTTAATTTTACAAGTATTAAAAAACATTAGTCATCTACAAGAATATTATATTATTTAACAATCTTGGAACACATAGATTTACAAAATATATCATTGATTCACATAAATGTAAGTCACTTTTGGTTTTTCCTTTTCAAATCTCATAGCATTATTTGATGCATTTATTATAAATTATAAACTGTTATTGTCACATTATTTTAAAACAATCCTCTTTGTAGATTTCATTAATTTTTATGAATGTCCTCCATCTATCTCTGGGTCCCATTCAGAATACCAGATAGTATCAAATTTATTATGTCCCATGAGGTGCCTCTTCAGTGTGACAGTTTCTCAGTGTGACATTTATGAGGAGTGATAGCCATATATTTCATAGGTCGTCCTTCTCCTGCAATGTATCTGCTGTTTTATCATAATTAGATTGAGGTTATGGCTTTTGGGAGAGTAGTGCACAGAGGTAAGATACCATTTTCATTGAAACTCATAAACACAATTCAATATCATCATGAATTACAGTTCCTAATGTCAACCTTCAGCAAAAGCTTAGGAAGTGCTAGATAGATTTTACAATATGAAATTATTCTTCACAATCTCCCTTCTCCCTTCTAGAAGGAAGTCCTTAGATACATCCTACTGGTGAATATTTGAGGACTATGTTCTCTCACTTTAAGGTTGGAATGCTTATATAGTTGACTTAAATTTGATCTACCTTAGTTCTTTGATGTTCTTCATTATATTTACTTACTTATTCATATTTTAAAACATTAAAATCATTCACATTGTTTCATGAAAGTTCATCTGCCACTTTACATTCTAGGCTACAGAGATTGAATGTTTACAACATCTCAGGTTTCGTGCCCTGGAACCCAATAGTCACTGTGACAGTATTACGAGGCAAGGTTTTGTGGAAATGATGCATTTATAAACATGAATGGTCATAAAAGAGTCTCCTTTCCTCCAAGTGGTGTGGGCAGGCTCATAGCCATATGAATTGGGAAGCTGACCATCTGAGGATAGTCAGTCTTTCATGCTTTGTCCCAGAGGTGTAGCCTCCATGACAAGCTACCTGGTTTTCCTATGGCATGCTCAGCAGCTTGAATAGACTAACAGGAAGTCAAAAGAGCCTCCATGTTGTGATTTTAATTGCTTCCACTGATTCACTGGGAAGGCTTCCTTTTGTCTTTCAGGTACTTCCATCATAAACATTTATTATTCATTTTAATTATGTATGTCTGTGTTTTAACTGTGTATGTTTGCGTTTTAATTGTGTATGTATGTGGACATATGAGTGGAATTATCCTTGGAGGCCAAGGAGATGTCAGATACCCTAGAGCTTTCAAATGTGTGTTATTTTCACTGTGCTCATAGATTTTGTCATTGTTATTTCAGTTCATTAACATTTTATTTCTATACTTGAATAAGCCAATCTATAAGAATTTATGGCTCACTTTATGGAGGGACAGATTTACAAATCAACATATAGATATCAGATATTACATACTGTGAGAGTCCTAAAATTTAAAGTTTCATAGTTGATAAAGCAGCTAAATATTATATACATAAATATTAGTAACCACATTATATTATCCATGAATTCTTTTTGTGTCTCTTAATGTGATACCGTAACAGAGTCTGTCAGCCCTCCACCCTCATCATCTGTGCACTTTTATTCCTAAAATAAAGCTCATGAAAATGAAGACCAAGTGGTGGTGGGGGGTTCAGTTCTTCTCAGAAGGAGTAACAAAATACTCAAGGGAGCAAATATGGATACAAAATGCAGGACAGAAACTGAAGGACGGGCATCTGCAGACCAGTCCACCTGGTATCCATCCCATGTACAGTCACCAAAGGTAGACGTTGATGTGGATGTCAGGAAGTACATGCTGACAGGAGCCTGATATAGCTGTCTCCTTAGAGGTCTGCAAGAGTCTGACATATTCAGAGGCAGATGCTCACAGCTAACCATTAAACTGATCATGGGGTTCCCAATAGAGGAGTTAGAGTGAAGACTGAAGGAGTTGAAAGGATTCAGGACCCCATGAGGAGAACAACAATACCAACCAACCAGAGCCCCCAGTGTCTAAACCATCAGCCTGGGAGTGCTTAGGGAGGGACCCATGGCTCCAGATATATATGCGAGGGTGTTATAGATGGGAGAAGAGATCCTTGGTCCCATGAAGGCTGGAAGTCTGGGGGGGGGAATTCGAGGGTGGGGAAGTGAAGTGCGGGGGTGGGGGGGTAGGTGGGAGTACACTCCCATAGAAGCAGGAGGAGGGGGTATAGGATAGGGAGTTCCTGGGAGGGAAGGGGGAAAATGGGGTAAGAGAGAACATCTGAAATGTAAATAAAATTTCCAATTAAAAAAAAAAGAAAGAAGCTGGTCCTTGATATATTAACTACTCCATTAACATATATGCATGTCATCATATCAAAATCATTTCTATTATCACCATAAATAATTCTGTAGTCTAACTTACATTGCTTTTATATACATCTTTTCACATTTGAAGAGATTTTAATCATCTTACATGTTTCTTGTTACTACTTTCGCTCTTCCAACCTCAGTACAAATAATTCAGCTAATTATGTCAAATTAATTGTTTTACACACAATTTCTGACAGGGGGCTACAAGTTCCTAAATGATTTTATATTTAAATTTATACATTAAAGTTAACTGTCTGGGGTGTAAATTACAATGAGTTATAAGATATATGACATAGTGTATCTTGCAATATAGTTTCACATAAAATATTTTCAATGCCTCAAAAAATGTGTGCTGTGTGTCACCCTTTCTACTCTCCAGCCCTGATCAAGTAACGCATTTTAATATTTATCAAGTTTTGTCTTTTCAGGTCATATTATTAGAATTATTGAAACTTTTTACCTACTTGTGGGCATACATTTTGAAATAAACTTGACACAATTCTCTAATTGAATACAATGTATCTATTTTCTGAGTGGTTTACATTTCTGTATAATTGTCAAGCCATCCTTCTACTTGGCTGTAAAATCTGCATGTGGTCTCATTCAGAAACCACATTCATCCTTAACAGATAATTGTATTTTATGCATTTTTAGGTTTTCTAACCATTGGTTTTTTTTTTTTTTCTTCTTTTCTTTCAATAATGATGAGAACTGTCAACTTTTTCACAATCAGGTTGGACATTTATGGATACTTGGAGTGTTTCTAATAGGACGTGTTGCCTATTTTTAATTAGGTTGTTAGTATGTATTCTGTTGTCCTTTAATGGCTCATTCTTACTTTATAAATATAGCTTCTCCTTTATTTGTGATTTGCAAAGATTTTCTCTTAAGTCGAGCTCTTCCTTTTCACTGTCACAGAGCGCTCGGTATGGTTTTACAAATAGCTAATGATGTCTAACTTACTTTGCTTTAGGTATTGTATCCAAAAGCTGAACTCAAACTCAGATTAATTTATATTCTCATTAGTCTTCTCCCAGAGTCACCTAGTTTAACATTTTGCATTCATAGAGATCCATTCTG